>DWEC01001707.1:0-12848 GCA_018245735.1 Microceris miodesmiata | reverse complement strand
ATGATGATGATGATGATGATGATGATGATGATGATGAT
The DNA here is from genome assembly GCA_018245735.1 of Microceris miodesmiata. NCBI lineage: Eukaryota > Metazoa > Arthropoda > Insecta > Lepidoptera > Hesperiidae > Microceris > Microceris miodesmiata. Next base: position 12,810 of record DWEC01001707.1, on the reverse strand, counting down.
GATGATGATGATGATGATGATGATGATGATGATAATGATTATTATTATTATAACCAAAATACAATATAAATGAATAGCTTACGTCCATTCTGTGATTTTTAACTATGCCCAAATTAAATCTCCTTAAAATGAATACAAGGATTTCGACCTGAATAAATAACATTTATTGCATTCATATGCTATTTTTATGCAATTATGAAACGTGATATGTCATATTGCAGACAGATGAGAGTACTCCGAATAAGGAGTGATTTTGAGACCTGAATAAAGATAGCCTAAGATAAAAATATCATTTGGAAATATCAGATAAAATACCTAAATTGAACTGTCGACAGACTAAAGATTTTATTTCACCGATAATTCCTTAAAATATCATTTGTATAATCAACATTTGAAGGAATCTTTGTACCCTTTTTATGATTATTGTATGTATAGTGAGGTTTGCCAAACTTAAAATATATGTGTAAAGAAGTAGGGCAATTCTCTAAGGTGTGTGAAGTCTGCCAACTCAGACTTCGGCAGCGTGACCAAGTATGACCTTAACCCTCTCATTCTGAGATGAGACCCGTACCTAAAACTGGGACGATAAAAGGATAAGATAAAATATTTTTAATACGTTAATATAAATTAATTATTTATATTCATACTGCTAATGTCAACCACATAATTCGTGGTCAAACTGTCAAATAACACACGGTGCGGATTTATAGAGGTACACCCTTTTGACTAAAAAAGCCTTTAACGATAAAACTTAATGAATTGCGGTCGAAATTCGACCAATGCTGGAACTGGATTAGATCACCTTTTTAATATTCTCACGTGTTCAGTCTTTTTTTCATCATTTTTTTGAAACTACTCGTCCTGTTTTACACATATTTACTTAGTTATAGGTGATAGCTTAATGGCTTCGAATTAGCATCCTACTCAAGGGGTTTTGGGTTCAAAGCCTGGCAAACACTTTTTTCTTTTAAAAATCGTCATACGATAAAAAAAAATTTAATAAATAATTTTGAGAAATTTAAACATCTCTTGTTATAAGGGTCAAAGAAAACTTAAAGTAATCTGTGTACCTCAGAGTGTACAGGTGTTCAAGAAAGGCGCAAAGAGAGTTCTCTTTTACAGCCGACATGGCGTTGGCTACTCCTGGGGTGTTCCAAGTATCAATAGACGATGGTGACCACTTACCATAAGGTGGCTCGTTTGCCACTAGACAAAACATGTATATAAACAAAATATTGCCCATATTTTATTCACACCAAAATCAATTCATTGACTTTGTTGAACATAGATACTTAAATATTATATTATAAATTTTGGTGTGTGCATAGACTATGAGCTATCGTCTATGGTTTCGTGTCAGCAGAGGCAGAGTCATCTCCTGTTGCCCATGTTTAGTTTATAATGTGTAAATTATTGTAAATTATTTGTATTCTCTGACGACCAGTCAAATACAGTTGGATCCTGAAGTCCCAGGACCGGGTGGAATGGTATCAATTAACGAAAAGCTATGTCAAATAGTGGACTTGCAAATATAGTGATAAATATATTGATGGAAACGTATACTAAGTACTCTAAAAGATATTTTTATATGATTCTTGCGAACGTAATCGTACGGTTGTCAGGAAATCGTTAAACATATTTGCCGGTTTATTAAACTATGAGTCATATATGGTTAATTTCAATGTTGCATGTAGGAACTTATTTATGACTGTGACCTTAACCCTTATCTTGAGAGGAGACACGAATTCAACTTTAGATCGATAAAAGGATTGAAGGCGATGATGGTGATGGAGATGATGATAATAATGAAGATGATAATGAAGATGATAATGAAGATGATAATGGAGATGATGATGATATAGTAATATATAATTATATCGTCACGTCAGGTCCATTAGGGATAGAATTATCAATACATTTTAAGAATTATCCATTCCTTACACACGCATATAAAGGATATATTAAGAAAATATGGACAAACGTAGATGTCAAGGGATAGCAAGACTCACCTATCTAGACCAAGTAAGCAATTTCTTCTCTTTATTTTAGCTTTTTTCCTTCCATTCTTACACAAAATTACTTAATAACACGTCTGTAATCCCCGGAGAGGTAGGCAGAGCGGTGTAGTACACCCCCACGTTTGACCAGTTACGTTCACTTGCTATGCCAAACTTCAAAGTCAATCTCAATTGAAACTCATTACCGAAGCTCAGTTTAATTGATTATAATTATTAAACAAGGAAGTTCCGTTAGTGCCTTTCCAATTATTTTCTATAAACCTTGCCTTTTTATTTAATAATTGTTAAATAACACATGTATGGTAACTTTCGAAGGATAAATGTCAGGTGTGGCCGAGCTGTCGAAGTGTTGATTTTTTGTCTCTTTCTTGCTTATTTACATGCGTGATCTATCAATCTTTGTATATTAATGTGAAGGACTAAGGTAAGTGCGGATTAATACGTTCATATAATTGTTAATATCAGAAAGTCTCACTTCTCTTACACGAGTCGTATAAAATAAAAGGCGAAATGTGGGAGCACTAAATTGTCTTTCTCTAATAGTAATTCCAAGTGTGCTGTTGTTTCCGACAACAAAGAGAGAGTGATATGATTAGAAGAAGCATAATATTAAGTTTGTAATTATAGAAATATTTGGCACTCCACCCTCTCTGCCTACCTCGTAAAGGAGCCGACGCGATGTATGTGATATCTGTCATTATAGTTGATGTGCATTCTAATTATGAGATAAGACTAGAGGTAAACAATGGCACGATAAAAGCCACGTTATGAGTTTTGAGTTTTGAGTCTCTATTATGAGTTTTGAGTCTCAATAGGTGTAGCATACAGTTTTATGATTATCAGGACTCGTACATTTTAGTGAAGTATTATCTTCAAATGAGTCAAATGTAACTGGTAAATTCAGTACAATATATATTTTATACGTGTTCTAATCATATTTTTAAGAACGTAAAAACGTAACATCATGCCTACAATACCCGAAGGGGTGGGATATGTATTGATGTAAGTTGGGATGTGTGCCCGGTGAATGGCAATAGGCTCACCACCTATTCCATTGTGGGACTTAAACGTAATTAAACATAATTCAGTACACCTCTCCACTGCCCACCCCTTCTAGGCAACGCAAACGTGATATTATTAATGATACCACCTGTACAGCCTACAGCGTCATTTTATTTAACAATCTTTCAAAAACCCATAATCATCGTGACATTATCACATTACGTGTAGACATGCCCTTGCAATGAAAATAAACGTAGGTACGTATTAAACGCACATAATACTCCTAATTGTGTCTGATGAAACGTAAACAGTACAGATAATAAACAATATTTAGAAGACGTGTATAATTAAATTAACGTCACCATTTTAGTAAGCCGTTTCGGCTTCTTTCATAGTAGCTCGTTTGATGTATAAAGTTATATCTGCCGTTGTCTGTGAAGTGGTAAAAATGCGGCTACATTTACTCGAAATATAAAAGAAATATGAAAGATTATAATTGTTATCTGTGAAACGTCTTTTAAATCGATGTAATAAATTATAGCGTGAGGAAATGTCAAAGGTATTGATATGAAAATTAAAAAGAGCAGTTCGTTTAATGGCAATGTTTAATTTTGTACAATATTGAAATAATATTAAATTTATGATCGGAAAACTGCTGTTTTTGTATAACTATCACCCTCTGGTCGGCGAGAGTTTATGAAGAAGCATCTCGGATGGTTCAAAAACTGGTTGGACTATTCCGAAAACTTATATATAATTTAAACCTGTACATCGACTGAACCTGATTTGAACCCAGGACCTCCCGATCGGCATTCGCGCTTGCAACCACTCGACCAACGAGCCAGTCGAATATATTTTCTATTCTGAGTATTGAACGCATGCGTGTTACGGCTTACATCGAGTGTTATATTTCCTTAGCGCTACGAAAACTGATACGAAATAATTATAACTGAACACCTGATCTACCACATCGCAGATCAACTTAAAGGAATTTTGCTCTGAAAACGCTGGTACTTGCCAAGTACTAAACTGTTCCTCAAGAGTTATAAATAATCCAAAATGAGATTCTCTTTCCTGAAGTCAGTTATAACCTCGTCACTACTCAAACGTGGTAGGATAGTGCTAATACATACATATATGCTTACTGATAAATACCTAAACCTAGGAAGAGCTCGCCTTCTCTTAAGTCAGTCATAGTGCCTTTGTCACTTAACATTAATTAGTGCTGCAGTTTAATTTAATTAACCTTGTTTTTGCTGTTGCTGGTATGCAGGAGATGCAATTGTGGCATGGCTGGCTAATTTACTTACTGGAAATTCTTAGTGTGAAATATGTGCCTGCATTTATGGGCGTTAAACCGTTTTTATACGCTAATACACAAAAAGAGTATAAGTTTTAATAACGGTAGGTTGATTTTGATATATGTATATACACGTGTACATATCTTCACGCCAAGTTCCTTACGGGTTAGGCAGAGAGCAGGGAGTGCCAAATATCCCTATGCCTGCATACTTACTGTGTTTCATCCATATTCATTAATCTCTTCATACATGCACGCCGATATTGAATTATTTGCTAATATTACTGCATATTTTGGTGTATATTTGACGCTGCAATTAATATCTATTTTTAATGATGTGCTATGAGGTATTCGTAAAAAGGATCTGCGAAGATTTTAGATAAACACTTAAGTTACAAACGTGCAAACATTTAGAAGTGAATTTATAATCAATACATTAAATAAACATTGGCTTACCTTCAGCGGGACTTCTAACAAATTGTAACTATACATCGTAAAATCAGTCTGATGTAATCTTGAAATTTTGTTGAGATGCCTACGTGATTGAAGTACTTATATTATGCTTGTTACGGAACTAAACATTACGATATATACCTCCAATTATATGTTAGTATATAACTCGATGTATTAAAGGAACGAACTTGTGAGTAGGTCAGCATTTGTGAACGACGGTTGCCGTTCGTGGACATTTTGAAACCGACCTTACCATATTACTATCATTTAGGTCAGTTATTGCTAAGTATAATTCAAACTGTGTTTTCGGACATATAACCTCGAACTCACACCATACTCGAACCATATTCCAACAGTGGAATTATAATGGGTCGATTATTATTACTTTATGTATTTTTTTTTAGTATTTAGTAAATTTAGTCAGAATGTTCATCCATAGCCAAATGTTGTTAAACAGAAATCGGAGCGAATCTAAAAGATACACTGCCATGCTTTTGTATTAGTGATTGATTTAATGTCGACTTCCTAGAAAGCTTGAACAGTTTAAAGTTGAAAGAACGTAGTACTGAGGAAGTTCTTACAATACCGGCAATTCTTTCATTGACCTATGTTTTTCCAGAGGTCTATATTTAAGGTTCTTTTTAGGTCTTAACATCAAATATATAATTATCTTAAACCTAGTCTTATGTTATCTATTTTTCTAATTTTTAGATTAACGTTGCATCGAGACCTATCGAACATAAGAGATCGATAATTGTTTTTTAAAATACCAGAAGTTATCAATAGCAGTTAAAGATAATTGCAGATGTAATTTAATTTCCAAATTCAAATCTTTTAATCAGTTTATTTCAAAGTTACGCATTCTAGTAATCCGTCGAAGAAAAGTCCCGGATAAAAAAAATTGTCTACACTCTTATTGATATTGTAATCTCACTTTACAACATTCTACGTATAGTCATTCAATAATTTTTTACCTTGATCTTTAAATTTTCTCAGTATCTCCATATCATATGTGTACACGTGAATTATTTTAACAGTATCAAAAGCTCGCTATAATTATTTATTATATTCGATTTCTAAAGTGTTTATTGTTAACGTGCTTAAACTTCATAAACTGTTTGTCATTGTTACAACCGAAAGCATCTAGGTCTGTGCTCTGTCATTGCTCTTCTGCCCTATTAAAGTAATGATATCACGAATTTGATAACTAAAGTCATGATAACAAAACAACTCTCGTCATTGTTAAATGAGAATTCATCACCAATTAAAACGTTAAACTGCTTGAACTTGAAATCTATGCGTACATCTGTACAAAGTTACGGCAGATATGTGAAAATGTGTTTCCAAAATTTGAACTCTACTGGGATAGACGTAAGGATGTCAATAGATGCGTTCATTGGTGTCAGCAGTAAATGTAAATTTGTAGAAGATCTTGAGCACGTTTTTTCGATGAGTTTTGAATTAGTATAAAAAGCAAAACCCGCTTCGCAAGACATCAGAACGGTTTCATCTATCCAAGGAGCCTGCGATTCCCGTTCGGTACACGATGTATTTGGTAATGTTCTTGTTCTAAACCGGATACTAAAGTGACATTCGTAATTTAGATTAGTAAATCAATGTTTCGTGAAATGTGGGCGTATACTATACTGCCTACCCCTTCGGGGATTATAGGGGTCATGTTAAGTTTTTTGAACGCTTAGATCACAATTTGTAATTTCACAAATTGTAATTTTCTTATATTTCGTGTTTTCTTTGGAAAGTTTCTCATTTTCATCTAAACCATACTATCTATTGTAACAATGTATTTGACATTTGAATTCAATTATAATTAAATTTCAACGCAATTTTAAACGTTTGAAGTGAATACTGATTAAAGTTTTGAAAATATTAGTACTTATAGCTCTTAATCTGACCTTGCCTGGTCTTGGCCTATTCAGAAAAAAAACAGGCATTCACATCCCTTTTTAACTTCATACTAACTTTTTAATATAGTTTTTTTTTCTATTTGTTTTACAGGTCCTAGCGACCGCGTTGCTTGCAATATGCGGCGCTGATAAACTTGATCGTACTTATCTCCCCCCAGCATCAGCAAAAACTGCTGGAGGAAGCGCGGAGTCTCTGCACACGCCCTTCAGAACATTCAACCAAGGCCTTGGAGGCATACCTAAAGGTGGCTACAAGAACGAATTTGAGGGGGTCGTTGTAGACGCTGCGGCACCTGGCACCAGGGCATCTGGTTCTGATGGGACTGGTCTGGGTGGTCCGAGGATCTCTTATGGTTCCACTCACTCCAAAGTTGGAGAAGCAGCGTTTACAGCTGATACTGCCTTTCCGCGGATTGGCGCTCATTCAGGACTAAGTGCACAAGGAGTAGCAACCTATACAAACGATGCTCATAGTTCATCGGCGCCTGAAAGGATCCAGGCTCCTCGTGACCGTGCATCGAACATAGTGACCTATCAGAATGACGTCAGTCCTGACAGTTTCAACTATGCCTTTGAAACTGACAATGGAATTGTTGCTCGAGAAGATGGGATTGAGGCTAATGGGGTGAACGCGCAAGGTGGTTATTCGTATACCGGTGATGATGGCCAAGTGTACAGTGTTACCTATACGGCTGATGAACGTGGTTATCAGCCGTCTGGTGACCATCTCCCGACTCCGCCACCGATTCCGGAGGAAATCTTGAAGTCCCTGGAGCAGAACGCGAAAGATGAGGCGTCGGGAGTCGTGGATGATGGTAAGTGTTTTTATATGTCATTTGTCTTATACCGAAGTAATTTTGATCTGATCTCAATGTAACTTGCGAGTATATTAAAATATGTTTAAAAGCTTGTTGTCTCAAAATTTACGCACGTGATTATTGAATACAGACACTTACTGTATGTTGTTTAATAATAGAGGAAATACATTAATTATTAATAAAGACATTTATTGAGTGTTAAAATACTCAAATGCTCTGTCAAACTCTATGTAATGACAAATTATTACTGAACTTTTGTTAATCTTTAAGGGAATGGTGAGCCTAATGTCTATAACGGGGTTCAAGTGCGAATAAACTGTAAGACCCTTAGGCAACTTTATAGAGAACTTAAAGATATAGATTTTTCTTCTAAAACCGTTGCTTTCCTCCCATCACAAACAATCACATAGAATCTTAATCAATAAGGAAAACACACGAAAGTTTATTTTAATAATAAAATACTCTATAACTATATGTTAACGTAATCTTAAACATAGCTGTATATTTACATGTGTATTAGTAGCGGATAACAAGATAAATGATCATCGATTAATCTTATGTTCAACATCAGAAGGCGCTACCATTTGTCTGAGCTCACATTTATACACATAAATATGTTTCATACAAACACATACACATTAACGAGTTGAATGAACTGGCGGTCCATTGTATTAAGATCGCGAGATAACGTCTCAGCATTGACATGTTACATGGTTCAGGTCGCTGGTGCAATCGATCTTAGGATATTCTTAATTAATTGCACGCTACATGCCTCGTCTGCTTCTAAAAGGCTCAGGCTAATATCTGAATAAGGGCTTATTCGCAAATGCTATTAATATAAACGATATATATTTTTAGTCGAAATTATAATATAGAGTTTGGTCACAATGTATGTAAGATAAGTAATTGCTCCTTTTGTACACTGAGTGCACAGTACTCGTAGGTATATATTTTAATCAACAAAACATGTTGTCATTCTGTCCACAAATTATATCTTGTCTGGTATCCTTCGGTGATCACCGCTTTAATTAAGAGCTGTCACAAACTTTTGGACTGGCCATTGTTTTTTTTCAATAAAATTAAATAGCTGTAATTAACAATTTTTAATCCATTAATTCTAGAAGGAATACAATTTGAGCATACTAAGAAAACAGAAATAGGAGCAAAATTTAATTACAATGAAATGATTCTATGTATTACGATGGTAAAATTGAAAGTGCCCATGCAAGAGGTCAAATGCCTTTTAGTGGACAGCGTGTAAAACATTCCATTTACATAATCCGAACCGTTACAGATTGCTGCCAGAGCCATTGTATTTTGATTAATGAATCTTCACTGTACATATAGTTCAGGTAAGGCGTTGACAAATGAGTAACAACTTTCATTTTTTACTTACAGGCTCATACGATGCTCAGAAGTACAATACAGAAGAGGATTACACAAAAAGTGACAGCGCTAATGATAAATATGGCGCACAACCTCGTCCACTGGGAAGTAGGCCTCAGTTAGACACGGACGCAAGTAGTTCATTTAATAGTCAGAACAATCAAGCTATAGCTAGACCTGACTTTAGTCAGTTTGGCTCAATTCCTTTTAAGGCTTCTGCGACGGGAACAAGCGGATTCCAATCGAATAATTCTTCGAAAACTATATCTTCGAGTGGAAATAATTTTGGAAATACATACGTTGCTGATAAAATCGCTGGAAATGGACAAGCGTCTGGTTTAGGGTCTGGATCAAATAATGAATACTTACTTCCTAACAGTGCCGTAAATCAGAATCGCGGACCCGGCTTAAATAGGCCACAAAGTAATTTTCCGAGCGGACTCAATCGTGTCACAGGATCATCTCCTAGCATAAACGTTAACACTGGTGTAAATGGAGCTCAAAATTCAAATGTACCTGCTTTCATACCACTTTCTCAACAGAAACTTCAGGGAGATAACTTTAAGAGACCTCAATCTAATTCGCCTGTATTTGGGAGACCTACCATTATTGACTCAACACTTGCTATAAAAGATCCATTTTCAAGCCGTCCTTCTCAAAGACCCCAGGGCAATAGACCAATCGGAGGTAGTTTCCAAGTGGTTTCAGGCAATGTGTATAGTTCCAAAAATGAATACTTGCCACCTCGTATTCAATTTAATAAGCCGAGCCAAAATAAAGGAAATCAAGGTTTTCAAGTAAACGAATCCGGAAAGAAACAATCTTACGCAAATGATTATAACTCGCTATCCACGACAACTTTTGCACCTCTGTCTCGTCCGACATTTGGTTTTCAATCATCTCAAACATTCAGTCCTCAGCAGGGGGGTACAGGCAACAATTTACCCACTGATTTGAGTCAAACAGCAAACAATCAACTTTCAGTTAAAGATCAATATCAGTTCAGTTCAAGTTTCTCGAATTTGAACCAAGCTCCCAATGGACAATCTCAATATAGACCATCGAATTTTGCTTCTCAATTTTCAACTTTACAACCACAGACTGAATTGACAACGCCATTTGAATCGACTTCTGATCGAAACAGACTTAAAGAATCAGGTCCTAATATTGATAGTCATTCATCTACTTTCACTGGCTCTAATAATTTACCAAAATTTAATTCACAACAATCAACCATCTTTGCAGGTCAACCAGGTTTTAATACTCATAAAATTCAGCAAGTTTCACCAACTCAGTCTTCTCCTTCCGCTTTTTCTTTAATAAATAGCCACTTGTCTACACCGGGTATTCAAAATACACTTGTAGTTGGACTAATTGAAAGCAATTTAAATAGTAATTTCCCCAACAAATTCCCAGGTGATGCGCAGTATGCATCTAGTACACAGAGTCCAAGTTATAGTCAAAATAGTCAACATCAAGATTCTGATGATTCATATTATTATAACAAACCATCAACAGTCTTTAACGCACCTACAGCTCGTCCATTATCATCAATAATTCCCAGCTCTCCATTTGACCAACAATTTAAAGTTACGCAGCCTCCATTTAGTACTAGAGATCAACCATCAGTTCTTTCTCAAACATCTTTTGGGGTCCAAAATAACATACCTTTAGCTAATACCAGGAATCCCTCACCTCTGGAACCTGTTTCTCCAACTTTGCCGTCTAGACCAGACGAACGCATTGACACTACTTTCCAATCACAGTATAATAGAGTGACACAAGCGTCTGCAAGTTCTTTTCTTTCTCCTGCGCCTACAATATCATCTAACTTCCAACAAAATAAATTCAGCCAATACAGTACTAGTCAATCAGCACAAGCTAACCCACAATTTGATAAAGAGACTCAAAGCTCAAGTCTGTTTACTCGACCAGCTTCAACCTTTGCTCAGGCAATAGCTACTGTACATTCCAATCAAAGAGTAACAGGATTTGGTGTCTCAGATTCAAGTCAAGGTTCATCGTCTCAATTTGAACAGACACAGCAATACAACGGTGAAGTATATGAATATAAAAAACCTCCACAAAATAGTCCCACTAATAAACCAGTTGGGCATACATCTCAGTTTGGTGCTGCTTTAAATTCAAATCAGGATAATCAGCCACAAAACTCTCAGAATTCTCAGCCGGGCCAATCCAGTTCTCATTTCGGTTCTAAATTTACCCAACAAACGGTTTCATCTTTTGGAAATGCACCACACAATAATCTAGTGAACCAAGGTAATCAGGCATCTACAATTAATGAACAGCTGCAAAACCAGCCTCAGTCTGATTCGAGACCTGCCCAATTTGATCCATTTACGTCAAAGCTATCTCAAGGTTTTCAAATAACTCCAGGTAACAAAGGTTTTAACGCCAGTCCTCAAATGCAAACACAGCCTCAGACTGATTCCAGACCAGAACCATATGATTTTCTTTCCTCGAAACCTGGGCAAAATATCGAATTATCGCAAGGAAACCAAGCTTCTGGTTATAATACACAAGGTCAGGCGCAACCTCAAATTGAATCAAAACCTGGCCAGCTTGGTTCTCGTCCATCGGAAGCAGGCCATAGTCCACAGCCAGTCCAAGGTGCCTCAAAATTTCCACCAGTGTATGACACAGACGGACCACCTTGCTGTAAAAGAGTTGATTCACAATCTAGTCAATCACAGCAGCAAAGTGGAGCCCTACAATTTGGCAGTCAAATCGGCGACATCCGAGGTCAGGAAGAACAATCTTTTCAGGGTACAAAGCCGGTGCAATCAATTTCAAGTTTCCCAAGCTCTGGAGAATCTTTCGGAGGCCCCAGAAAACCTCCCAGTTTTGATGCAGACGGGTACCATTATTAAGGAATAGTGCCATTGACTTTTATACTGTGAAGTGAAAACTATAATTACACCTAAAGAAATAATTTATTGTTAATTTAAACTGACATGTGATGCACTTATGTAGTTAGTTTAAGTAGTATTTACTAAAATTAATATTTTTTTTTCAATACATGAATTTTATTTATCACATAACCACAGATATTATGAGATATGATATCAGGTGCAAGATCTATGTTACGGGAGTCTTTGGAATAAATAATAACTACGAAATTAAAGTAAGTCATATACAGTTCTGTAAATGTGTGTACTCCATTCCAATGTGAATTCCTTCCTTCTCCATTACCCTTATCATCCAGTAGAGGTTTGATCAATTCGTTTCAGGAGAGAATCACGAACGTATAGTTGACGGATATGTGCTATATTCCATCGAATTAGTACTTTAAGTAGGATTCAAGTCTGAATATAAGAAACACAACTAATACAAAAGGCGTTTTTCAGAATAGGATTAAGTTTGATCGCGTTTTGTCTAAATCTCTAGTAATGTCTGTAATGACTGTATACAACACTGTCATTTAAATTTATATAAATAGTCATAAATTATTATTTATTCCATTAAAACGCAATTTTATTTACTAGTAAGTTTTTAAAAGTATATTTCATTAATCGTAATTAGAGAAATATTATATTTTTACGACACCTTAGAATTTTTTTACAACACTTTTGAATACTTTAATGTCTATAGGTACGTATATTGTTAAATAATACGCTTTCTGACAACAAGTCTGTACAGATATATACGGAGAGATCGAAGTTAAATGACCTCTTCTATCTACTTCTGTGACATGGCTGTTTGATAAATTTATGTCAAAAATGGCACTAATTCACATAATTCTTAATAAGCTTGTAAATGAAAATGGTAAAATGAAAATGGTAAAATACGAGTAACAATTGGAAATTTTGTTTATTTATAGATGTATTTATTTATGATGAATGAACTGGTCTGTGTTGGTCTAGTCGTTAGTGAAATTGATTTCTAAG
>DWEC01001706.1:0-12851 GCA_018245735.1 Microceris miodesmiata | reverse complement strand
CGGAGAGGTGCGCGCGCAGCTGACCTAAGCAGCCTGTCAAATTTTCACCCAGACAAATTCCGAGAATTGTTTGCTAATATTTTTTAATTTTCCTATTAAACGCTGTTTTTAATCTTTGAAAACTATACGCATTGTCGATTATTTGAACCATGTCTTACTTTGCTGTTGTAATAATTTTTGCATTTTTATAATAATCACCTAGCAAAATTCATAAAAATTTTTAGCAAGTATGATTTTCTTTAGTCCAAGGGATTACTTAAGTAATCCGGCGATTTCAGCGACGCCGAGCAGAATCTCGTCTCCATTGTAATATATTGCATGATATAGACGTACCAAAATTTGAAGAGCGGGGATTTATTCTTAGAACGGTGCTTTCAGACTTGGTCCTATTAAAATTTATATCGCAATTTCTCATAACATTGAGTAAAGAATTCCTTTTGAAAACTGAAAAGGAGTAATTTATTTAATATGAACTAGCTACAATACTCTATGTAGATAATTCATATTTTACTTTATATTAATACATCGTAAGGAAAGATGGCGCAAAAAAAGATATCGTTTAATAATTTAGCTAAAATTGTAGTTTACGTAACAGTTCGTGGATGTATTTTTACAAAAATAATAATATCATGCCCACGTACATGAAAGGGCGAAATTTTATTAAGACTGTGGTAGGGAGCACTTGTGCAGTCGTTGATGGAACCTTGACCTCACGTTGGCCTAATTGTAGAGCATCTCTCTCAGTCAGTAAGATGCTTGGAAATAAAGATTTTCATTGCGATTTACTTCAAGTGAAATTTTAATGGAAATGCGTTTTATTTTAAAAGCAACCTTCAGTACATGACTCTGATACAACTCTGAAAACGGCAGTTATTACTAATATAAATATAAATAGTAAGTAATTGCAACAGTTTTAGATCATTAATCAAAAGAGAAAGGGTTCAATAAGGACCATCAAATTGACGATGTGAATTATCTTTTCTACTTCATTTTGAATATGGTATGATTTAAAAATTTTAGGTATACAAAAAAGTATTTCCACAATTGCTTTAAAGCGCCATCTATGTTAAGGAGATAACATTATATACTATTCGAACGTTTAGCACATAGGGAATCATGAAGTCTCGCCAACCTTTTCGAAATCATTTTAATTTACCAGGAACCCGTAGATGTCTCTGTCATTTATAAGTCTAATATGATTGTGAAGAAATGAATATTTTATATTTTGATTGGCATTCAAATGCGTAAGTAATATTAAACCTACAGTTATATTACTGTTATTAAAAGTATTTTACCAAAATTGGTTTGGTTCGACATTGCTGCCATCGAATAATATAATATTAAAAGGCAATTTCACAAAGGCATACCTACCTACTTACATGAAGTACGCATGCTTTCTCGATGTTTCTTCTGCGCATTCTTAAAATTCTTTTTGCAATATTTTGTATTTTTCGCATTTGGATCTTCTTTCTTTGGTTTCTTAACGTCAAAGTATTCATCACATCATTGCTGCTGTGCGGCAGAAACAGAAAATAAAGCAATATGAACTCGATAAGTTATGTTAGAGTGTTAGAGCATAAAATATCTAGAAACTCACGTTTCAAATAAGGTGAGTTTTGAACGAATTTTCAACACTTTCTGTGTCTCTCATGTTACGGCAACATCTAATAAGTTTTTTTTAAACTCTTTTCCACCTGACTCAGTTAGAATTTTATGTTTACTGTCTAGTCTCTAAGATACTAGTGTATACAGTAATTACTATTATTCAAAATAAAGTTTAAATTTTTTTAATGTTCGTATATGAAAATGACAAAAAAATAATAATTATTGAAATTATTCATATTAACAATAAATTAATTATAAGCTCAATGTTGATAATATAAGTATTAATAAGAGGTACTTGTTAATTATAAAAATGAATTCTATAAACATATATTATTAATGTGCATGTGAGAACAGTATCTAGAATAAAATATTCTGAATTAACATATTTTCGATTTAACATTATTAAAAGAGCTCATTTTCATTGTAATAGACGCATCCATCTATCAAATTTATAAGTTTATTGCTGGACATGGACCTTCTACAATCCTGAGCTTTTAAATCCAGCTGTATCCAGCTGTAATCTTAAGGTCGTGAGACAAGCTGATAGAAGTACGACCTACGTTCGTTTGAGTAGTTCGTTTTAGTAGATAATCAAAAGGATACATTTAAAAATAACTGATTTTCAAAAAATATTATAGTAACTGAAATATAAACGGAATAAGTAAATCATATTCAGCAAAGTCGCTTATACGTTAAGGCTTTAATTTGATTCATAACAGCTCGACGTTCCAGGCACTTTACAGATATCGTGGTGCCGAGTTCACTAGAGATGTTTATCTTCTAAACATGACAAAGCGGATACTGTGCCAGCTTACCGATAGTCTAAATCTTGTGAGAATTTGCTGACGTCAGTTTAACATTAGCTTAACAGCTTACTGTTAAAAATTTCGGTGAAACAGCTGTCCTGACCTCGACTAAACTCTAAAGAAACTGCCCGATAATATTTTGGAACGTAAGTTACAGTCTACAGATAGTATAAAATATTTGTCTGGAGCTTCAGAATTTTCGAGGGTCATATATATAAGTTTCTTAGAGTTTAGATTGTAAAATATGGCCATAATTTTATTTGTGTCATAAATGAAATGTATTATTATATATCTTCTTGAATATTAGACGATCGGAACAAAAGGCATACAATCAAATAAAAACAAAAAGACATCTAATCGTTTTAAATCAAAGAACATTTTTCCAATTTATAATAGTTGAAGATTTATGATAGTTTTCGTTTTACAAATAATTATTAGTTATTAAATTTAAAAACGCAGCGAGTTATATTTAAATATGTTGTCGAATCAAGACGTAGTAGCGGTTAAAAATATATTTAATGAGACGCTGGACCTGTTAAAAGCGTAGTTTAATATTTCATATCTTTTCGTTCGTTACTTGCTATTTCACCAGAAACTCTAATTGAAACTGCTACTAATGAACGTTGTGCGAAATATCAAATGGAATAAAAGAAAATTATTGTTACCACATTTGTTTTTACATAAGCAAACACATTAGAATAGTTAAGTATTCATATAATTATAGATTTGTTAAATAAACCTATATTTTTTGTTACTATTCTATTATCGTATTATATTTCTATAGGATGTTGTTATAAACTACAAATTAGAATTTAACTTATCTGTAAGACGGCGCGTAACTCCATTGTAAAGGTTGTCATTTGCTAGTTTTGAAACAAGGCGTGTTTTTATTTCACTATATTGAAAAACAGCTGCGAATGAAACCTTTAAATAGTATGGTATCATAACGCATATTACAATTACCTATTACATAACTACTTACAATATTACAAAACATACTAAAGCGCTAAGTGAGTAAGCAACAAAACAGTAAAGAAATGAGTTACACAAGATACAGTACGATACCCAATCCGGACATCATTTATAATTAACCATTACGGTTAATTGCCTTCACTTACGTACGTTTTTGTCATAAACATATCAAACGAACGTGTAAGCCGGCTAATTTTTCGTGATCACCGAAGCCAATAAACATTTGTATCTGAAACATTATCTTTTCGTGACGTTTGTACTTGGAACTTCAGTGGGAAATTCATACATACATCTTTCAAACAAGAGATCGAATATCTTTTGATGACTCTTGTAACTAGAAATAGAGCTAGGTTAATAAGATTTTTGTTTGTCAGGCGCTTATCGGCTATCATGAGGTAGTATAAAAATGATATCAAAACATAGAAACGATAACGTAACACCACGGCTTTATTCCCCGAAGGGGTAGAGAGAGTAGTGTAAAACGACCCTACTCGGGATTCGAACCTAGCACTTTTATTACGATCAACGGTCTGCTAACGAGGCGGTATAGAGTTCGAATTCAAGAAACGAAGTTGTCGAAAATAAATTAAAATGTAAACCTGTTTATTACATAGCTGAGCTACTATGTTTAACTGAACAAGATATAGGTACATAAATAATCCCTCAACTATATATTAATTAATTTATTTTTTACTTTTTGTCATTCATGCATTTCACGCTGAACATAGAACTCTACAATAAAACAAAATATTACAATACAAAATACCATCGTCTACAAAATCGTAGAACATTGCAAATGTACAACAGCTCTCATGTGACGTATCGTCTAACAGATGCTAAAATTGTAGAATTGACCTTTGAATGTCGTCAAGTGTTTTGTAAAATGCGAGCAAATGCGCGAGGAAGTCTCGCGGACAAGAATAGATGGTGCGTCGACGCGCAAGGTGACGTCAGATCACGTCACATGGTGCGTCTGAGACCGTCGGAGACTGGCGAGCGCCAACGATGCCATCTGTCATGGCTGGTATGCGGATTAGCGATTTTGATACCCAGAACATACCTAGTTGGTAATTCTCGAAAAAAGACGTTTTAAATGCGATTACTAATTGAAATATGATCGTCTATTAGTATCGGGAAAGGGATGTAATGAATTTCAGCTCCCTTTATATTTCATTCAGTTGAAAAATATCTTAGGTAGGTTAGTTCAAATAGCTGAACATTTCATTATTATTTTGTGAGGGGTTATTTTTTTATTTATTTCGATTTATATGTGCATGAAGCAAACAGTCAGGACAACTCGCATTTTTTAATATCATAAACGCAAAATAAGCTTTGGAGTGAAGATATCTGTTTTAAATAATATTTCCGTTTGTGTGGACAAGTTTTTAACTCATTCAAAAATATTTTTTAAAATCATTATTATTATTTGAATATAAGTGAATATTTTAGCGATTTTTTAAAGACTAGGTCATCACAATTTGAATCGAAAGTTCGATTTAAGCTGTATTAAAGCTTAACTAGAACACGGAGCCGGAAGTCATCTTATGGCCTAAAAACTCCCGGTAGCCGACGTGGCCGTCAACCAATTACCTAACATTTTGTAACATCAAAGACCTCGGTTATCAAAGATCGTAGGCGTTAAAGACTGCAGCACAATATTTTTTCATTTCCCAACAAGGGTAAATGTGAAATTATTTAAAGCTTAAGTCATAACTTTTTTAATGTACTAAAAAATACACTTGCATATTAAATTGTAACTAACTTTTCGATATGATTCTGATATGATGTAAATGGCATATTGCGATCAGCAACGTACGAATTTACGAGCTTCATATGAGCTTATGAAGTTAGATAGACATATGTATATGGCTTCATATACATATGTCTATCTAAAGAGTATCTAAAGAGAGGCAATGGAAATGCTATCATCGAAAACAACCTAAAGAGTGACGATATGACAATGTTAAAATGATTATATAAAAACAATAACATACTCGTACGTTTCATAGTCCTAATACTAGAATAGAACATTTTAATATTAACCATAAATGAACATCTTGTATCGTCATCAATAGACTTTCGTTTTTTTTTTCAAAAGAATAAGGCAATGCAAATAAACCTTATCGTATTAACAAAATGTATGAGTACACACATATGTACATACATACTCGAGTGCATACATATACACTAATGCATACATATACACGAGTTCAAAGAGTATACAGAGTGTTACTAAACAAACATAAAACAATAACAAAATAACAGGGGTATTGCGGTACCGCCTCGATTATATTATTCTACATGATAAAAAAACCCAAACGAAACATTGGAATAAAATATATATATATAGCAATATTTGTAAAAAATCGGCAAACAAAATATAATTTTAGCTTTTCACCAGATGTAACGCTTGTTAAGTTGAACATTAAAATTGGCTGGTTTCAGTATCTGAAACGAATGAATGGTCTCATTCCATCTCACTGCGCGATCGAAGTCCAATTTAGGGCTACATAACTTGCAAATTAGATCAAAACAAAAGTACTCGTATAATAAAAGCACAGGCGAGTTCCTCATCAATCCCAGATAATTATATAATCTAGTCTCTTCTCATATTGAGAGGGTTAAGGCCATAGTCTGCCACGCTGGCCAAGTGCGGGTTGGCCTTAGAATTTTTTTTTTTTATAAATTCTAAGGTATGCAGGTTTCCTCACGATGTTTTTCTTCACCGTTAGCAAGCGATATTTAATATGAAAACGCACTTTTATAAAGAGGTGCGCGCCGTGGATTTGAACCCAGGACCTCCGGAGTGAGAGGCTGAATTCTTAACCACTAGGCTATCACTGCTTTTCCAGATAATTATGCTGTGTGTTAACTTGTTTGTTGACTATTTTTAGTCAGTCTATATCAGCACTCAATCTGAAGGTAATTTATAAAACTATATTGAAGCATAAGGGAAAGATTCGGGTAGGTACGCTTGACAATCTGAAACTACAGAAGTGTTAGATTCAATTTCGAAAAAATTAAGACACATTTTGGCTGGTTCATATTTAGTCGATGACCCCCAAATAGTTTACCTATCCAAAAGCTTTGATGACTCTCAGTTTTAAAGTACGTCGATTTACTACAACTAAACTGCGTACTGCTCATTTTAATACTTTTCAAAATCATTACAAAGTTACTTGGAAATAATTCAAAGATCAAATCTGAACGCTATAAAATTTGCAATCAATTATTATGATTACCTTAACATACGCAGACTGTACGATTGTCTTTTATTTGTAATCGATCTTAAACCATTATTTGAATTTAAAGTATTGAGAACCAGTTTTATTATAATGCTCTAGAAATCTTTTTAAGTCAGAATCAATAGTACAGAAGCAGACCCGATTTGGATGGAAAAGTGGCTACCATCGCGAGATCTAAGTATAACAACCGTGAAAAAATAATTACTACAATAATTGTTATTACATTTTGTGGGGTACAATTGCCGATCCATCTATATATTAAAGGCGACAATCTCAGTCCTCAACAGTAGCAACGCTTCTGTAATAGCCCTTGAATAGGCCATATACTATTACTAGCACTCATATAGACATTTATAACCGAGTGAAATACCCAAGCTCATTATGCTTACAATGCCTCCGTCTGTAATCTTGTGATCAACGTAGCAATACTAATGGCTTTATTATCAACTTGCAGATAATAACTCCACTAACTGACGCTAACAGTCCTATTCCTAAAAACCTGGTTGATGTTGATGCCATGTGCTCATGAGCGGCAGAATTCAGTTTTGACAGGCACTTGCCCACTTGCTACTTTTTCGCTTAAAAGGATTTAGAATGATTAAAAAAAATGTTTTAAAAACTTATAGACAAATAGCCAATTCTATGGCAATGGGCAATAGTCTTATAAATACAACCCATCACCCATCCATTTAAAACCTGGGCGACTTGATGTAATGTCTGGGTAATTTACTCGTATTAAGAGGTAGGTAAGTGATGCAATCCACAAATACCGGAGCTGATGGTACTCAACGTCCGAGATAAGTATACCTGGATTAGACGTCATAAATTGTTCCTTATAGCGGATGTTAGCTTATCTTTATGTTGGAGAAGAAGTACTGGTGACATAGAACCCCGAAAAAAGTATTTTGTACAGATTTTTATGTATTTTACGATACAGAAGGAGAATACCTAAAAAGCTCATCAAAGAGACTCGACGAATTATGTAAAGTTTGACAAAGATATATGTTAAATAATTAAATGGCATGTTAAAAAATTTAGTTCACCAGCCATGATCGGAAAGTTATACGTGTATATTAAAAACATATCATGTTAATAATCCCCGGAGCTAGGCAGAGGGATGTAGTATACTCTCACGTTTCACCATCTGTGTTTACACCCCTTGTTGAATAGGTGGTAAGCCTATTCCGGGCACAAATCCAGACCCCGAGCCTTTACCAGAAATTTCAAGACAGAACAATCCAATACCCGAGCCGGGGATAAAACCCAGGACCTCACGATCCGTAGTCACGCTTGCAATCAACTCGACGAACGAGACAGTCAATAGGCATGTATATAAAAATACCCTATATATAATAATTTGGGGTACCCTGTAATATTAATAATAATAATTTGGGGTACCCTGTAACACAGGTCTCTTAACCCAGTACGGCAGCCCTTGCGACATTTCTGTTGTACTATTTGTTAAATGAATAAAGCATTTTAATTTATTTTTTTTATTTTTTATATATACGTACATGTATGTGTTCACCAGTAAACTATAAAGTTTACTGGTTAGTTATATTAACGGGTAAAATTTGTACTTACATACATATGTGCTTATAATATACATACACTTGACTTCAAATATTTACAAATTAGTACGTCCAAACCTTACTCTCACCTTCAACCTCTGTTCTTGACTGACAGACCGCTTGCGGTACGTTTTCATTAGAACTTTTGTGGTTTAACGTATTCGTCTATTCAATATATTCGTCCGTATAATAATGACCGCATAATATTGACCGTGTTAATGATAAACCGCAATTTTACTCATATCCTAATTCCACATAAATAGTTAACAAATTTTTCACTACCAATTCATATTTTTTATTAACTATATAATTATTGTTTTTTATGTTTCTCGTATAAACCCGATTAATATAATCCGGCTTAATAAATTGAATGATACTTTAGTGGATTGATTCAACTTATTCACTCGCCCACATACTCGTATATAGAGCCGAACATAACGGCATATTATTATTTATAATAAAATTTACCATGAAGTTTTATTACAGAATAATTATTATCTTTTAATCAGCAATGAAGTAGCTTTCAGGACAACGTGAACAGCCGGATAACGAACAGAGTGACTAGGCGTCACCAACATTTTGGTGAGGCCTAACGGAACCTAACAACGCACATATAGCACTAAAATCGTATCTGAATTGAAATTTGTCGGATATATGTCTCCTCCGAATATTTACAACAGTTTTTATTTAATGTCTCATAATTATTTTATTTATGAAAGTTAATCTGGGGCCGATGACACGAAATATTGTATGAGTACATTGTTCTATGATGCTAATAAGATATCGTTATCCATCTTTTCAACGATATTTACGAAAAATCTGGCACGGATTTTCCTCTCACCATTAGTGTCTTTATGTTTTGTACTGGTACAATGATTTTCTTAAGCGCTTGTAATGGACTTTCTCCCCTGAAATAGGGCGGAATAACGTTTAAGTTGAATTTAAAGTCTACTAAAAAGTTACTTTTGTAGGATACTAACTGTCATCATCAAAAAAACTACTTAAAGAAATGTTTGTATGTGCGGTGATTCTTTTCGTCTATAATGACGGAAAAAATAACGTATGCTTCTGAATTGCATGATCGTAAATTTGATCGTAGCGGTGTGTACAGATTGTAATGTGAGGGTTGTCGCCGTAGCGCGGGCTCGGAACGAGCGGCAGTCCCTATTCGACCACCGCGCCAGCCGACCGCGCGCCCCGCGCTCATCATACCCGCGCGATATATGGACTACGATCGACCAAACGAACACAAAACTTCTTTATCATACCCCCACCCTCAATCCGAATTTAGCGAACGAGCAGTGACAAAAAATGACTCTCAAATTCGACCGCGGGAACATTAAAATTTTGAAATCCTAATCCAACTTCCTTCCTAATTAGTGAAAACCCCGCTTCGAAATTCTGTTCCTCCATAATGCATCTCACGGGACAGTTTTGCTGTAACCTATTCATACACAAGAAACGACTGAAACTTTCTACCTGCAATCTTTAAAGTTTACACTCTCTTTGTAAACTATTTACACGGTTTTAGAAATAGTTTTGGACTTGTTCATTTTTACCCTTCTTAAAAACCTACTCTATTAGACCCCTAAGTGTGACCAATTTCTAAACGTAGTTTCAAAAAAGTGTGTAAAGAACATAATATATTTGATTAGTGTGCTAAAAGTGTTCTAAGTATAGTTTAAATAGTGACAATTATCTAACTGAAAACATAAATTTATACTTAATGAGTGTTATAGTGTATTTTAAGTGATCGCATAATTCATATCGACTCATAACTTGGTAAGAATTATTTATTATAATTTTTACTTGGATACATTCTTTATAAACTTTTATATATGTTACGTATATTCTTTATAAATATAACGCATTATTATTTGAATTCTCTAGTACACACATGCACTAGAAACACAATGGACGTACTTATTTACAAAGTTCGATAGGAAATTTTAGAAACAATGTGATGTGCACATAAATAATGCGCAAGTTTTCATATAATACAATATATAAAAATATCTCTAATATAATACATTTGAGAAGAAACTACATTGTAATCAGAATATTTCGAGGAGCAGGCGCAATATTTGAACATTCACGAGCTAGCTGTAATTAGCGCACATTCTAAGCGCGGAAATGGTTTTTTAATTACGGCTTCCTTTCATTTATATGTCAAGAAAATTCCTCCTACGTGGGTTCAACTAACAATATTACAATCCGAGTGCCTACATTGTTAAAAATATTTCGTCGTGAGAACGGAAATCAGCATTTGTTGAAAATCCACAAATGTTTTTAAACGTTACACCCAGGCGAGTGTTCCGTTTTTTATTTAGATCATAATGAGGACAAATCTCGCTACATTTTGCAATGTAATTGAAGAGGAAAAACAGGGCTCACTGGAATCCTCAATGCTTGCATAAAAAAATTAAACGAACGGAAAAAATGGCAATAAAATTTTTTCTTTACTCTACATTGCGGTATTTTTATTAAAGAAACCCGTTATGAAACTCGGGAATTTTACTTTTATTACTATTGATTTTACGTTTTTACTGCAATGAAAAAAGGGAGAACCGCATATTTTATAAAAATGCTTTTCCGGTTTCAGTTTTCGATGTAATTTAATAGCGATCTTGGTACGTTTTTGACTAATAACAGAACAATTATAGAGTTGTCACCAAGCAGGTGCGTTTGTCTACGTACATATACAAATATCGTATTATTCAATTTGTGCCAAGTCCAATGACATCGTGGATATTTTTAATATGGTTTTACAATGCCAAGCGCTTCACTATACACAATCATTTATAAAATTACATAATTCAAATCGCAAGAAATCTTTACACGAAAACCCTTGGTATGCTTAGATCGCATTTAAAACGCTTTAGAATAAATAAAACAGTATTTCAAATATAAATCATAGTAAACATCTACAGTTATAGCGTTACATGTGACATCTAACTAAATACCCGTAACGTTATTTCGGGAAAGTCATCTGCGAAGCGACGCTAATATTATCCCGTCCGTACAGACGATCACCTTTAAATATTATAATGTACATGTTGAACAATTCACATTTGATATACCGTGCTACCAATAGACCAGGAGACGCCGCGAAAAAGCGATACAACAAATCTTTTCTCTTTGTCGAGTTTCGTTAGCTAGCGATGCTACCACATGGTTACATTACTGGTTCTCACTGAAAATTAGTGCTGTGAATCCTTGATCGCAGCTCATGCTGAGTGATGTTCCTTCTATATCATACTGCAGCACAGTTGTCTAGGATTATTTTTGTAATATACCTACCATTTTTATTTTTTACACACAACTTTCTCTCTTTTAATATGTTAAACATTAGTTGTAATTAATGTAGCTACTGTAGTATTAGAATCAAGTATTTTATTTCTTTCTTTTATATTAGTTTTCCACAAATATGAGCACTGCGCCTCCGATCTGGAATTCACTGACAGCAATGGTCGTACTGAGTGCTCGTTAAACTTTACGCTGGTAATAATTCATTTTGTAACACCCAATCATCATAGTCCATTCGTCGAGCGATATAAATATATCAGAGTATATCAAAAGGACGCTTCTAAAATTCATATTAAATATTAAATAATGACAAAACGGATATGCAATGCGAATGTTGATGGACGCAGGTTCCGAATAAGATCAAGCGAAATAGGTCAGATACGGGGTTTAAACATTTCTGGAACTCTCGTGCATTTATGAAGAAAGTAATAAATGAAGAGGATGCACGTTAGGTGTGTAACTATGGAGATATGTCGAACTCGGCACTCTCTGGCTACCGTGTAAGATACCTGGTGTGACTATATAATACATTTGAATATCATAGACCAACTTAAATGGTTATAAAAACGGTCAAGTCTTCTACTCTTTTCACATTAGTTACAGTACAACTCGAGTTAATTAATTTTGAACATCATCATCATCATCATTCTATTTCAGTTCACTGTTGGACATAGGCCTTGGGTACCATTGTGCCCAGTCCTTGTCTTAAGGAAAGCTTTTAATTGTTTCCCTTTAATTTCGATCGTTCAGCATCAATATGCAGTTTCATATAATCGTGTTGGTTCAATCATACAAACGAGAGACCTGTTCACCGGTATTGTATCTGCGTTTGTAATGCGCCATGATTACTTATTGTTCTAGCATTAGTAATTACTAACCAGGAAACATAGAGTGCAATTATTGCATTTGCAACTAAAAACGTACTTATGCATTTAATTAAACGTTCAGTGGCCAGCTATCAAAGTGAATTTGTTCTTGAATAACTTCCCGTTAACTGTTTGCTGGCACGGCGACTTGTTTAAGATCTCTTCTAAGGCAAGCACTCACCACGTTTTGTGGTGCCCCGGTCACTGAGCCTCATCATGACCTTTGCGAATGGAAAATGACGTTACCTGATTGTTGCGATGCTGTGACATAAATGTACGTGCAGTAGATAAAAATAATTTACTTCTCCGATGCTTAGGAAACTTTCATGTATTTATTTCTCATTGATAATTTATAAATTTATTTTTGTTATCAATTTATACCTGTTTCTTTTACAAATTCGACTTTTTATTTTTATTTATACTTTTAATTTTTGTTTTACGTAACTTCACGCCTGTAATCCCCGAACATGTAGGTAGAGG
>DWEC01001705.1:0-12853 GCA_018245735.1 Microceris miodesmiata | reverse complement strand
CGAAGGGGTAGCCAGAGGAGTGTAGTACACTCCCACGTTTCACCAGTTACATTTAAGTTTCATGGAATAGGTGGTGAGCCTAGACACTGGAAATAATTCTACACTCCGGCTCACTACTAGAAATTCTAAATGTAATGTAAGTCATAAACATATGTATTAAAAAGCATTGTTTCCCTGACCAGTGTTACCATAATTATTTTTTTTAATCGACCTCTTTGTCCTAGTATCTAGAATTATTAATAAAAAAATCGCTGTTATTTTCCTTAGTGCGTCGAGGTAAAAATTATTGAGCATATAAATTTACCTTAAAACTTGGTGCTTATATAGAAATCTATACTAATATTATAAATTCGAAAGTAACTCTGTATGTCTGTCGGCTACGCTTTCACGCTTAAACCACTGCACCGATTTTGATAAAATTTGGCATAAACATAGATAAGACGTTGATGAAGGTCATAGGCTACTTTTTACCGCAGGAAAATATCACATTCCCACGGGAAACAAAGTTAATCGGAAGAAAGCGTAGCGTACACGAAAATGTCGTGTACTACTATGATTGTTGAAGGTAACCGAATAACTATAACCGAATGTGGCAATCTACTAGCGCCATGTAGCGTTGTGACAAATTAAACTGCTGACAAAGAAACTATCTGACGTGGACGAAGCCGCGGGTAAAAGCTAGTATGTAATATGTATACAGTACGGTTTACTGCAGATTAAAGCGCTTAAAGCGCTGATTGAGAGTGCTCTGTAGCGCTTAAAGCAATGGGTCGTATCACGGTTAGTTGATTGATGGTTAACTTTACGACTGTGGGTTTTATTGATAGATAACGATGACTAACTAGAAATGCCTTGTGGTTTTGTACACGCCGTTCTGTTCGCTGTACTTTCCATGTAATGTCATGTTTGTTATGTACGAATTAAAAAATTATTATCACTCGTTATAACGGGAAAGAAAAAATCGTGATTAAACCTGCGCACTTTAGGAGTTCTTCATAAAATTCTCTAAGGCGTATGACATTTCACAACCTACATAGTTGCCAATGTATTCAAATTTTGTCCTTAACCCCACACATTTTGAGAGCTGGTCCGTGTCAAACAGTGGAACAATTTTAGGGTATTTTTTGTCCAACACTTTCATCTTCGATTTTTTCTCAGAATGAGAGGGTTAAAGCCATAGTCTACCACACGGACCAGGTGCAGTTTGGCGCTTCAAGATAGGGTTGGCGATGACATTAGTTACCTGGTATGTTACACAGCTCTAGAAACTTCCACCGGACGAACTTACATAAGAACCGGTCCGCACTTCCCGTGTGACATGTGGGCGACATACTCCGATTGACAAAAGTTGTTGTGCTACCATCGCCTAAACGACTGGAGATAGAAACCTGATAAACTAACTTTTGTGATGTAAGCGCCCGCTAGGAGTTTTTTCTTTATAATCAAATAGGGGATGGAGATTTTTACTCCTCGTCAGTCTGAACTTAGTAATATAAAAGTCGTGACTTATAAGTTAGTATTGGCCTGTAAAGGACCTGGCGTAGTAGGCCAGTAATAATGCTGATTGAAATTAAGAATTTTCTTTACGACTCTCTTTTAAAATCTCTCAAATAAACGGCGCGCACCTCTTTACAAAATGTGCGTTTTAAGATTGAATAGCACTTGCTATAACGGTGAAGGATAACATTATGAGGAAACCTGCACACCTTAGAGTTCATAAAAAAAAATATCTGAAGCATGTGAAATCTGCCAACTCGAACTTGGCCAGCGTGGCAGACTACGGCCTTAACGCTCTCATTCTGAGAGAAGACACGTGTCCA
This sequence comes from Microceris miodesmiata, assembly GCA_018245735.1. Lineage (NCBI taxonomy): Eukaryota > Metazoa > Arthropoda > Insecta > Lepidoptera > Hesperiidae > Microceris > Microceris miodesmiata. The sequence continues at coordinate 11,033 of DWEC01001705.1, read as the reverse complement.
GCACTGGAATGGATAAAATGAATCAGAAAAAAATATGAGCGAATAAACATACAAACAAACGTGCAAAAAGAATTATCTATCATAATTATGCCCAACTTGTTGCAATTTCTATTTTATCCAAAACATATCCACTAAATCATTACCTTTTCAAATGTCGTCTTTTTTACTATTTTATGATTACTACGTGAAATATGCATATTGGAAAACTATTTAAAATATATTAGAGATACATAGATAATTCGAAAATCCGATGAGAAATAGCATAATACCATAATTTAAAATCACTTTCACATTCAACCCGAATCTTGATGTTTCTATAACTATAATCCGAAGGTCCTATACACACTGTGGTGGCAATCGCGATACCTTAAAATATTGTACAAGAATAAATAAATGATTGAATGAGCGAACGAATGAATGATCATTCCATTTGATAGTAGAATGATAATATTGATAATTTTCGATCTTGTAGCTGATTGAAAGAAACTTGTAACTCACTGTCTATTTGTATGGTTCAGTTATTAGGTCTGCACGCAAGGGTAAGCTTGTTACAGCTAAGTTAATAAGTATTCACTTAACCTATACCTGGGTTACAAGGGGCATACTTAATGCCTGAAGACATTCTCTCTCAGCCCAAGGTCAAGGTGATAATATGTCGTGCGTCATATAAAGACAACGACAAAATTGTGTATAATAAACTATCACGCCAGGCCCCCCTTGCGGGGTTAGCAGAGACCAGGGAGTGCCAAATACTTATCTGTGTTCTTTTAGACCTGACGTGTTCCTTCTACTTCACCATCTTCTTCATGCACGCACGGGATTTTCGTAAATTTTTAACCCTTTCATCAAACTGTCAGATCTATGTGATCGAGATAGGTGGGTCTTGGCTTCTCAGCACTTGCATTAATCGACATGGTCATTATGTAAATATATATTTGTTTTGTTGCTTACTTTAAGCTGTATAGTGTTTTAATATATTTTGTGAACTCTACCTATGCAACTGATAAATCGTAGAAGTGTACTACACTTCCCAACCCACCCCTTAGGCCAGTATACGTGTGATGTTACGTTATAATAGTAATATCGATATTAATACCACGACAGCGGTTGGAGAGCGCGGTGTAGTGCGTGCACGGCCCCAGCAGGCCGCGAGCTGGTCGGACTGGTCGCGTACAGCCACGCGCGACTTTAGCCGCGACCGGTCCGTTCGTCTGCTTTCTAGTTATTACCGAGCGTGTAATATGCGCCAGACGATCGACGTTTATACAACTAACTATCCCACATGTATACGTATCTGTGTATATCTATATGCATGTATGACGACGGTGATGAATGTTGAAGAAGCGTGGCACGGCTGCAAGGATAGAAATGTTTGGCACTCCGTGCTCTCTGCTTACCCTGTAATCTGAAAAAATAAAAATAAAAATACTAAATCTGAAAATAAAAATATTCATAATAACTGACAAAACGAAAGCCTTAAGAAAACGTCAGTGTTAAATGAAGAATTAAATGAAACATCCATGTTATATAATATAACTAAACATTTGGAAATCTTGTATAGTTACAAACAGCATTCGATGGAAGTAAAATTGCCGAGTGACATATGACGTCACAATACACGTACATTGCCAGTTTACAAAATAAGCTATTGACACTTTCAATTTACAAATACTGTTACATTTACAACGGAAATCTGTAAAATCAATATGCTTGTTAGCGATATGGATGGGAATTGAATTACTGATCGTCCTTTTTTAGAGTTGGAGATAAATAACGCCTGTATTCCCCATAGAGGTAGACAGAAGAATGTTGTACATTCCCACGTTTCACCAGCCACGTCTACGTTCCGCTATGGAATAAATGGCGAGCCTATTGCCATGCATCAGGCACGAATCCAGACCGAAGTCTGGATTTGTGCACTAAAAGACATCTCTAAATTGAAAAATCCAATGGCATGCAACGTGGGGGTTGAACTCAAGGCCCCTAGAGTTGACGAATATCCTTTAAATGGTTGTTTGTCAGTATATTAAAAAAAGGATATATTGAACTTAAAAATTATATCTTTTAAAATATTTAAGATCGGTAAGCGTGGTACTGATCATTGATATGAAATGTTTAATGACGCCTGCCTCTAGTTTAAATTATATACGAAATGAGATACACGTTAAAATATGTACCGTATTTATTGCATCCAATGCATACTCTGTATTATTACAGATTAAACATAAATTTGAAAAAAAATCGACAGTAAAGTAAGATGCGTTTTGTATCTTAATAGGGTCAAACTTGATTACGCACGAGTCTGTATAGGACCAAGCCTGATTAGGACCCAGCCTGAATAGGACAAAGCTTTTACATGACCGGTTAAGAAAGAAATGTACCTAAAAGACCCTATGAAGCGAGCAGGATATGACCAGTCCGAGACCTTGCCCTTATGAATGGGAAAGTTTAGTATGTACTTACTCAAGTACTTGAGTCATACAATATTCCATAGCTCCTCAAACTTATTTCATTTTATCGTGCATTTTATGGGTCAGAAATACCAGCGCCCCGATATTGTCTACAACTTATATTTTGCAGTTGTTGTTTTTAGATACGCGATGTCTCATTTCCGACTCAAAAGAGTATAGTATACAATGTCAATATGAAATAGCAGAATAAATTTATAAGATTTATTTGTCAAATAGTTCATCGTATCCTTGGTCTATCCTAACTCCCGTAGACTATCCAAAAGGCTTATCATCTGCCTTCGCGATCTCTATTAAAGCGAGATAGAAATCACCAACTTTGAGAACCACTGCCCCCAATAGTACGGTAAGTGGACCTGTTTCACCGGACATTCCCACGATACAGATACCGGCGAGACAATGCCTGTGCAGTTTTATTCAACTGCACGGTAATTTGCAGCTCTGTGTAAGAAAGAAACTTGCGATACGTATTTATTTATTTACTCTTTATTGCGTACGACAGGCGGCAGGCATAACAAAGGGCGAACATATTGCCTAGTAGCGTTCTCCATTATTCAACCCTTAGAGAATAGTGAGACATGAAAAAAAGATGCAGTATCTCTTTATATCTCCCTTTCGCGTTGTGCTACTGATGTAATTATTAAACTATGCTAGTTGTCTTCGAAAACGTGCATGCGGCTCTCAAACTGTCAATCCACGCTTAGCCAGCGTTGTACACTATGTCCTTACCCCTCTTCATTTTTAAAGAAGACCTGTATTAAACAATAGTGTAGGTTATTAATTAATGCAAAATTTCGGTAAAAGTACATATTTGGAAATTCTTAATATACAGTTTAAGCAGATAATATTGAACAGACAGAAGAGTTACAATGACAGAAAAGAAATATTTAACAGACAGAAAATTTAAATGACAGAAAAAAATATTTATCGAAAAACGACACTGGCAGAAAAATGACATGTACCTACTGAAATCTACGTCGCTTGTCTACGATCAATATCTGCGTTCTATTTCATCAATCTTGTACCCTTCACATACATAATAAATAATAACAATAATAAAACCAATGTCGTATACAGTCTCCTAATGATGATTGACAAGTGTTCAGTCACGAGTGAGGGAGCGAAAGTATTCGAAATTGACGTAACGCAGTCCGAATGCGTTGTACTGAACCGACCGTGTGTTGCGCAACGCAACGGAAAACTGACGCGTGGGTGTACTTACATTTGTTAGCTTAGAGTTGGATTACACGTGACGTTTTACAAGAATAAGCCCAATTTATTGTTAAATAACAAGATTACAAAAGACCACTTACAGTAATTAACACACTAATTTACGAAACATAATACCAATAGGTCCAATGATTAATCGTTACAAATAGAAAGTAACTATAGGAACATTAACATAATATGTCAACAATATACATATTATGTATATTGTTGACTGCCTCGTTGGACGAGTGATTGCAAGCGGGACGGCCTATCGGGAGGTTCTGGGTTCAAATCCTGAGTCGGGTACTATTGGATTTTTCTAATTTAGATCTAGTAATGACTCGGACTCCGAATATGTACCCGGTGTATCCCAATAGGCTCATGAATTATTTCATTGTAGGTCTTAAACGTAACTGGTGAAATGTGCGGGTGTGCTACACTCCTCTGCCTACCCCTTCGGAGATTACAGGCGTAATGTTACGTTTTTGTATACTGTAGATGAAATGCTATAGTTATATTCTTGTGATTTTATGTGATATTGTTGTTGTGAAATATGAAGTCTGTAATTTATATGAAGAAAGATACTTCTTAACACTTTTATTTGAGATTACTAGGAGAGACCCCGAAATATTATCTATTTGATGATTGTTTTGACTTGCGCATTTGACCGATATGTGCCCGAGGCAGCCGTTTAAACGTGAACACACCCTAATCGCACACACGGTCATACAAAAACAGTAATGTACACGCAAAATGTACGAATCATCGCGCCGTCTACATACAACGCGCCGGCGTAATAACTTTCGATGTTCGCGCGAGTAGTCATTAAAATATCATCAAACAATCGGCAAGTCATTGCTAAAAGTGATATTTGTAGGATGAGTATTGCCGTGTAATGTATAATATCTATGTTCATAGATATGTAAGCTAGTATGTAGTAAATTTGTTTGTCCACCTGTCTCTTAGTTTCATTTTGACATAAGTTTTTAAGTTGATTTTGTTGTATGGAGATGGAATCCAGGGGAAGGGTGCTGGCTTTTTTAAATGAATACTGATCGACTGGCCTATTCATTCAATACCTAGGGACATGGAGTTGGGGTGGTGGGTTCGATTCATCTTCGGGCAAATATTTAATTTCGTTCCGGATTATTTGTTCTGCGTGAAATTTAAATATTATCCGTGTATATAAATACATATTTATAAATGTATATATGTAGTTTATCAGCTGTCTGGTGACCATAGTGCAGGCTCTGTCTAATTTGGGATCAGATGTTCGTATACGAGTTGTGTCAATGTATCATTGAATTAACACTGTAAAAATGAAATTAATGAACAACACATTTATGAGAATTATTTACGTAATCATCTAGCAGATGTGGCTTTTAACAATTGATTTAAATGTATATTTTATTGTAATTAAATTATGATTTAAAGTAAATTTGATTCGAACGAAATATCATCGTTTATTCGTGTCATGTTTAGTTTATAAACAATTTACACTCTCACTTAGAAGTACGTATATTAAAATTTGCGTCTATGAATACTAATATCGTCGGGTCGGAATGTTTCATGTGCCATTCGCAGTACTAAAGTAACTAAGTAAAGAAAAGAGCTACGAGTTACGGTTATTCCGTATACATTATCCTCTGATGGTCGGTCATGTAAGGGTCGACGAGTTCAGCGTTGCTTAACACTACAAATAGCTTGCAATTCCAACCGCCGCAGAGCCGTGAGCGCATCACGTATGCTTCTTACGTTACAGGTGAAGGAAATGATGCGTGTAGTATAGTTTCTTAATAAATGTCGTATTGGACATTATATTCGTGAGATATTTAACTGTCCCTGGTGTCTGCCTACGCTGTAGAGAGTGGTGCGACGATACAGTGGCAATATATTTATAGGCGTGTTTTGTTTTGTTTCAGGTAATCGAGCAACTTCTAATGAAATATCTTAAAAGAAGCAGAGTTTATTCATAGTATGAACAAATATAATACATTGGGCGAGTTAATTTTTATTTTACAATAACATATACGTTCCTATAACGACTTGCCAGTTGGTGCTATGGTTAGTGAACTTGACTTGCGCCGGGGCTCGTGGGTTCGATTTCCACTCAGAATAAAATATGTGTGTGATTGGCACAAGTATTTGTTTTTGGTCCGGCTGTAAATATAACTATATACTTAAGTATATATTCATATGAATATATGTACGAGTAGGTAATCAGCCGTCTGGTTATTACAACACAATTTTCTTGATGCTTACTTTGGGACGAGATGGCCGTGTGTGGAGATGTCCCAAAGATATTTTTTATTATTTAAATAAAATAACGGTGGCCACCGCGCTGCTGGTAGACTGCGGGTTTCTGAGTGTAAGTCTTATTACGACACCGGTAAAGTTCGAAGAGCCAGACATAGGCAGACCTTATAGGAGATATTATAAAAAAGGTCATGTCTGGTGCTAATTTAATATACAGTCATGTATGTCGCCTTTAATGATTGTTGAAGAAGTTACAGAAATTTGTCAGGACTGTAGCCAGTGGAACTCCTTCTTTACCTAATCCTATGGGACATAGGCGTGACTACATGTAATATGGTGACATGTACAATGAACTTACTAAAAGTATGGTCGTAACAAAAATCGCATCTGCTCTTAATATGTATGTAAGTCAGCAAAAAAATCACCTACAGCCTACCCATTATCGTACGGTACAATCGACACAAAAAGCGGCTGAATCGTATAAATTATGGTGTGGTAAAAACGACTTCTCGTGTGGTGACCAGTTAGTGCTTATATACATACATACATGTATATTTATGTATGTATGCTTCTAATTAGCTCAGACCGCGACTTCGCATATGCATAGATATATTAATTTAAAGATGTACTTGTTTACATGAGGGTACTTCGAAACGTCAAAAGGTTTTTATCGATTTTAGAAGAAGTTGAATCGTAATATGCTGTAATGTGGTTAATTTTGTTCCGTCAAGCATGTTTAATGTGAAAACCTGTACGAAGCCAATGCTGCAGACTATCGTCTTAAACCTTACTCTTAGAGTAGGCATCCAACAATGAGATAAACGGACCGACGATGACGACGAAACCATTACATAGTGTTTGGTTTGGTGCCAGTCGGAACATTAGAAGACATTCTAATATTGATATGTCCTCAGCCGTCCATTGTGTCCATTGTTGTGTGTGTCCAAGCTCCCCGATGACAGCTAGACGATTACATCAGCTATTGTCCACTACAGATCCGTGTTTGTAATCTACTCTATTTCACCAACAGTGTGTACGGATTCGGACGTTTCAATTTCTCGAATGTTATCGAACATTCTAGATTCTAGAAATGGTTGATCATTTCGTTTGCCTGTTTGTCTTTCATTGTCGTTCGAAATGAGTAAATGATGGGTTTGGATGTTCGTTCGAGAACTGATTTAATTGTTTTAGTATTACATACTTATCTAGTTAATCTTAGTCTGTGTAGTTTAGTGAGATTAACTAGTCTAAAATCATTACGGTCAGTGCACGTGTACTTTTTTCTGCTCTCAAACAGCAATATACGGACATATGACGTTGCAAACCGGTCCACAATATAGTCGCAATATTCTAAAACAGTTATTATACATACCTCGTGAATAACATGAGTCAGTGCCGCCTACCGCGTCATAGCTCGTTTCGGATCGTCAATTAGTTGATGTCGCTGTACTTGTCATGTCTTGAGATAAGGCACGGGTAATAATAATACTGCATATCTGAATATTAGTACTAACATCGTGGGTAGTTAGTTTGTCTGTATATATTTATACGTTTTTCATATTGCTGAGTTTTTTTTAATAGTCTTTTTTTCTCACTATTTCGACCAAATGTGATATATTGACCAAATGTGAGCACTAATAATAGTATATGTAATACTGTTTAAACGAATATTATTATTGTTGCGGGTAGCTAGCCTGTATGTACTCGTATTTTACGTTTTCGTATTGCTGACAATTTTTTTCTTGTCGGGTCTTTCTTTCGATCTGTGAAAATGTACGGCTGGTATACAACCAATGAACCATGTCAATATCATTATGATGTTCATTAGGTATATGTATTGTGACATTAATTTAAAGAAATATTTGTATTTGGCATTGAGAATTTTAATCAGTTCATTTTGAGAAGAGAGCAAACTCCATACTTATTTTTTTTACATTTAATGAAGATTGTAGATCAACTTCCTACACTCGTCTTTTCCTCCAGCATTACTTCGCCATTTTTAGTTAACAAACTAGCAAAACAACTATTTGTTTCTCTAAGTACCCTTACATCGATACTCATATAGCTACGTACGCATAGCCCTCGCTCTTCCGGTTGACAGGAAGGGTTAGGGACGGTAGTGAGCCGATAGTTTCAAGCGGGCTTCGCCTTTTAGGGGTGGCTGGTGATCGATACTGCTCGTGTACAAGAATTTCAATTAAATTGAAATAGCTTTGTATGCATTGCGTGCTGTAATTCTTATGTGCTAGTTTGTTTGTATGTTGGTTGCGTGTTCAAATGAAAAGTGGTGAATTATTTTTTTTAAAGGATATAGTTTGAGTTTTGAGTAAGGACATAGGCTAAGTAGAATAACTTAAACGGAGTCAAACTCATTATAATATTTCGCACCAAAGACTTTGGGGCCATCAAATTATTATTGTTTTGACGTAATACATTTTGCATTTGTTCTTGAAATAAACAGTTTTAAAATTATTGACAATTTAAATATTATTTTACATGTGAAATCCTATATGTAGGTACCATTATACGCTCGTGGAAGTTTATTATGTACGAGTAAGCATACCAACTAATATAAGCCGTTGAATATTGTGTGAAAAGAGACTAAATGAATGTTTTTTTATTGTTTCGAGTTTTATAATAAATATCCTTTGGTATGATAGTATTATATTTGATAGCAACGTTCGGAGTTTTCTATTGTTTTATAAGATCATAATCATTCAGTGTTCTCTACTCACCCCGTATAAGACTTGGTGTGATGATATCATAATGAAAACTATACTATAAAATAGGCAATGGATTTAGTATTAAAGGGGTGAAATATACTCCTGAAAGAATCATGTAACCCCTTCGTATGTTTTTTCCCGTTTTGTACCACCACCACAAGCACCCTTAAACTACCCCTCTAATGACTATGCGTCACATTCGCCTCGTACCCCTTGTTACAGGTCTGCTTTTCAACGATGGGTGCTTGTCTGTGGGTTTTGTTTCCCATCGATCATGGGTTTCTATCGTAATTGGAGTGTGTCACGCTATAGAATTAATTATGATAGAAAACGTAACATCACGCCTGTGATACTCAAAGGGATAGGCCGAGGAGTGTAGCACACTCACACGTTTCATCAGCTACGTATATGCCCCACCATGGAATTGATGGTGAGCCTATTGCCATACATCGCGTGTAGATTCGATATGTCGAAAATTCTTTTGATATATTATTAATGGGCAATACTCGCAATAGGTGTCCTTATCACTGTTTAAGTCACTAAAGTTAATTGAGGGGATCGGTAAATAAACGACTGTATGTGTATACATATTATCTCCAATGTCTGATCCAGTCTGTTGCGAAACAGTAGCACAGAGCAGTGATGTACAGAGGTGTACTGTTTGATAATTCTTTAACGTTCATAATAACTCTTTAGCTTTAATAATAAATTCTTTAACGTTCGTAGTTCAATATAATGTGTTATGTCCGAATGTCTATCAGTGCGCGAACAGCCGTTTTATATATGTACATATGTATGTACCTATATGTGCATGTATAATGAACAGATGAAATATCCATGACTATGTATACAATCAAATAATTCTGTATTTTACACCCAAGACAGAGTAACTAAGATAACATTAAGCCGAGGACATGAAGAAACATACAAGAGGCCGAAGAAACAGTCAAACACAATCTTCTCACATGAAGTGTTGATATAATGATAACATTCGCAGGCGGTTTTTCCTCGCATGAATAATTACGCGTATTCTTATTATAATAAAGTTTCCCACGCTTCGCTCCAGCGCACCCCTCGTCCACCTGGTCGCGGAAACCGGAGAGCTACACGCTGCACCTACTTGGTGCAGTCGTGGACAGCTCGAGCGTTGCATAATCGCCCTTATAATACACACGTGTACCTAGGCTTGGACCAGTCCGTTCTTATATGGACATTTATTGTAACGCCAGGTTACTTAGATGTAGGCATTGAGTACAAAAGACTAACATTTTATCTCTGTCCTTAGACTTGACGGGATTCTTCCAGATTGATAGTTCTTTCACACCCTCGCGCAATTTCGTAATCAGTGATATTAAAATTTATACAAGAGTATGACAAAGATGCTCTTGCACATGGTTATAACAGGCAATTTTATTGTACAATACGCAGAAATCAACTTGGCGCTCGCGAAGAATGCAGCTTCCTTCGTATTAACAGATTCCGCCTACCGATGCCTATTTCTCTCGCCTTCATCGCTTCAGCGCCTCACTATAGCGTCTTTGTAGCGAGATGCCTAGTCAACTTCTGCGAGTTGTAGGCACTTTGACATAGTAATCTTGACCTCAGTGTCGAATATATTTGCATGAACACTCGACCTCTGGAACATTCCATGCGTCCCACGTCCCAGCGTTACGTCATAGGAGCCATCCGCACCATGTGGGATTGTTTTGTAAGTAATTTTGTTCGTTTTGTTTTTTTTTTCATTCTGTACATCTCCCATTCGAACATCTGGAAAGTTCTACACTATTCGTCGTCGTCTTACGTTAATCAACTTATTGTATGTAATAGAAAGATATATATTATGAACTCTTGTAATGATTTTGAAAATACGAAGAAATTTGTTATGACAGTAGCCAGTGAAAATCCTTAGTTTCTTTTAACTCATAAGAAAAAGTAATAACATGTACATCAAGTATAGTGACAGTCTGTACTATACAGTGGATGTCTATGGTCTGTTTAAATCGATTGTGGAATTAATGAAATCTCTTTGTCACTTAATATTACAAATTATTTCAAAAGGAGTTGTAAAAGCAGATATATACATGCGTAGGTCTAAATATAGCAGGCGAATTTGTAACATTCCAAAAAGTAAATTAAACGGCACTGGTATTGATTCACAAATTTGAGAAGTGTGAAACATACACTTCCACACTGCTTCACTTTACTACTACTACGTTGTCGTTCATACGCCGCGGCGCGTATATCGCCGCTTGGGTATGAGTTTACGGGCCTCGAGAATTCCCTCTTTACCCGGGAAGTCTCAGGGGGTCAACTGCCCCCCGGTGATCTCACCCCGTCGTCAGACAGTGTTGTGGTCTGTGGTCGTCACCCGCCGACC
>DWEC01001704.1:0-12854 GCA_018245735.1 Microceris miodesmiata | reverse complement strand
TACGATCCTGTATGATGATTCGGTTCCTTTAGCGCAGAAAACTTAAAGAATGTAACCGTTTGAATGTCCCACTAATATTCACGGATCTGTCCTCGCAGCTGGAGAAAGCTACACCCCTACGATACAACAATAAAATTGTTGGACAGGTTGGTTGGCAACCGGTACATCGAATATTTTTCTCCTAAACCTTTCTGCTAGATTCAACAAACGGATTCGGAACTTATATTTCATGTGTCCCATAGCAGATGAGTATTTGATAACAATGACTCATTCCCGCTCATCTACGAGTGTACAGGAATGGGCCGCGCCCGAAATTGCTTCACTTAACGGATTGTGTGCGGATGTTTTTCGTAAGTATGTTATAGTCCGACCAATTTCGACTATACGGACTATGCTTTATCTCCAATTTCGTCGCAATATACGTAACACGTAATATTGCGTCTGTAATCGTCGAAAGGGTAGAACAGTGGAGTGCAGTATACCTCAATTTTTTACCAGTTACCTTTACGTTCCATGGAACAGACGGTGAGGCTATTGTCGGACAGCAATCCAGACTCCAAATCACCACGAGAAATTCTAAATTAGAAAAATCCAATAGTACCCGACCCGAGATTTGGACTCAGGGCCTCCCGATCGGTAGTCGAGCTTGCAACTGCTCGATCAACGAGACAGCGTTCGGATGTTTTTCGTAACTGTGTAATTGTCTGACCGATTTCGACCAAAAGGAGGACTACTTTATCTCGGATTTCGTTGATATGTTCTCATATGACTTATGTAGCTAATCTTCTACGTGAAGATACTCGCAGATTATGGGTATGTGATTTCACCATAATTATAAACTTTATTCGCAGATAGACGAGATTTTAAATCTATACGCGTAGCGGATGCTGCGGTTCTCGAGGCGTTCCGAGCCGGACGGCCGGACCAGCCGGACCAGCCGGACCAGCCGGACGAGCCGGACGAGCCGGACGGCTCGAAACGCTTCTGAACTATAACAACGCAACGAACACTTAAACATGACTCAGTATAAAAACTTTGACCAATAGTACGAGCAACCGATCATAGTTTCCATTTAAGGTCTACATAACCATACAGCGCCTTCTCTAACCATTTACAATAGTCAAAACATCCGCGCCCACGACTTTATCGTTCCGGTGTCCTTTTTATTGCTATCATACCATTATCTGCCAATTTAACGCGACGTAAATGGCATACTGACGTAGAATTATCGGTATCGCTTTCAATACAGCGAAGACAATATCGTTTGAAAGTAAACGTACAGTGCCTCCCGCTTGTGACTCTGATAATGCGTTGGAGAATTTGTGAAAATATCCAACGCACGAACATACAATTGAGGGTATAGGTAGAGTCAGAATTATCTCATACTGGCGTGCGTGTATGAAAAGATGAATGTAGAAGAAGCACGGCGTCCGTCATAGCATATATATGGAGAGATATATGGCCCTCAGTGCCCTCTGCCGACCCCGTAAAGAACCTGGCGTAATTATATGATAAAAATACAATAATACAACGGAGGCGCTATTTATAATATAGCCTTTTTGCATGCTGTTTGATAATAATCGGTAAATCACATCGGAAGCGATTTAACGCCTTCCGACAGACAGCCACTTACGCGCTCCATTCAGTCTCGCTGCAGAATGGTGCTCAAGTAAACTTAAGGTCTTTTTGGTGGCACCAACTCGTACCGTGTATTGACATGCCTATGAACTGCATCATGTCTAACATTATTATATATGTTTATTTTAAATTTAAGAAACGGTGTAACAAAATGCGATTTCAATTAACAACTTAAATAAGTCATTGGCTCATCTCTCAAACTAAAAATTGAATTGAACTTATTTTCTTTTTAATAATAATAAAAAAAATGTCCAATGTTACCTTTGTATACTTAAATCACCCAACTTACTTTTAAAGTCGTTGCTATGCAGTTTTCTGTGGAATTATTTTATTTTATTTTAATCCCCCAAAATTATAGTTTTAATTATTTATTTAAAATGTGAGTTTGCGTGTCAATTCTGATAAAGTTTAAGTTAATATCGTACTTTGATGATAAGTTTAAATGCATAATTATATATACTTTTCTGTTTGTGTGAGGTCTTATTATAGAGTAACTTTTTAAATAGGTAATGTGAATAATTTTTACATGGCTATTATGGTTATTAATTAACATTAAAAATATTTTATCGATTATAATTAAGATAAACTTTATATACAGACGTAAAATATTGGATTAATCACAATTATTTATCAAGAGACGAATTTCCATATAAAAGAAAAGTTTACAAATCTTACTTCGGAACGGCCACAAACTTTAAAAGTTCTGAGTGTCGTCGAAAAGTTGTTCTTCTGAGGGAAGTGGTAAAGCGACCACTTAAAAAGTTTTATTTTTTCACTACGAATTTTCTGTGTGCCCCGAGGTGCATCCCGGATGCGACCGTATCCAACCGAGGGTTCGCGGCAACTGCTGTGCTTGACCATCCGCTGTCGACGTCGAAACAAGCAATTCTTCGGCAAGCACCACGCATGCGCCAACACACTCCGCCTACAAAACTTTTGACGATAAATGCGCTGTTACATCGTCACTTGTTTCGTGATTTATTCAGTATATTGTTTAATAAGTTTATAATTAATTGCCATTTCGTATTCCTCGATTTCGACTGTATCGGTATCAATAAAATAAAGTGATTTATGAGCGCTCGGCTTTTAATGTCTATAGGTTTTAGTTACTTGTGACGAGCAACACTTAAATGGTGGCAAAGTTTAAAAATAAAACAACTGTTAATATTATTGTAAAGTACAGAATATTTTATTAAAAATGATTATGAAACTAAATAAAATTTGATAATTTCCGACAAATGGAAATGCAGAATTGCGAAACAAAATTGATAATTCAAATACATTTATTAAGCTATCTTTTTATGGTTTCGATTATCAATTTAAAAACTTGAACAAAGATATTCTCTATATGACGAATCGAATCGAAAGAAATAAGCGACTTCCTCAGAGCAAAAGAAAATTGAAAATTAACCAACTATACCTGATTCCAGTTATTATTATTATCATCATCATCATCATCATAATCATCATGATCATCATCATTTAATACTGCCTAGACGTTCATCATCATGATGATAATGCTCATCATCATCAAGCCTGTTATTGTTCCATTGATGGACACAGGTCTCTTCTCAAAAGAGACGATCACCATTTAATGCGTCTTGGCAAACTTCACACGCCTTAGAGAACGTTATGAAGAACTTTCAAGTATGCTAGTATGTTACACACTCATAATGTTTTCTTTTAATGTTTACCCAAGTGATATTTTATTACTTAGTCGGATGTAATGGACAACACATACAAAAATTTAGCTGGTTTTTAATAAAGTATCACTTCCATCGAGCAATTCGACATCTGTTGTTATTTTTGTAAAAGAAATGCATTAACATTTTATCTGTTCCTCAGTCAGAACTGGCTCATACGGACCTAAACATCTATATTCGAATTTCTAATACATTTGCTACCAGCTGATTGTGAGATTAAGATAGATCCGATAGCAATAATCAGGCCAGTTAATATAAGTTGGTAATGAAATTGTTAGTTAGAAATAAATTATAACATTGGTAATAGCTAGAACGAAAATATATTAGGTTTACCACGACAAGTTATGAGATGTCGCTCCAAACACAACTCGTAGATCATTACTACCAACAATCTCATTAGTCCAACCGTTTCCGTGCCGCGATCTTTGATGGCACTCGATCCATGGCACCACTGTGGTGCCATCCGCACGGAAACAAGACAAAAAGGTAAAAAAACGACTGCATTATCTTCAAACATATGTTTTGTCATCGTTCATTTCACCCGCAACTGGCTCTGAAGCAATATAATCTTAGGGGAGTATTAAACGTCTACGCAGTATTAAATGCGACGACGCCGGTCCCCTAAAATCGCGTTGACATTGTTTTTTTACGATGACACGCACACATAAGCCGGCTTTACCGGGATCACTCTGAGGTAGGGACATCGTGATAACCATCAGACGTTATGCTACGGACTTTATTTGGCAAAAAAATTGCGCAATAATTCGTAAGTAGCGGTATCGTTGTGGTTATTTCACGCAATTCCTTAAAAAAAAATCCTTCTTATTATACCAAATATTTAATTGACGTTGACATAATTCATCCAGAATTATACACTGTATTTTTTATTTACAAATAAGTAAGTTATCAGTAACTAAGTCATTTTATTATTATTATTATTATTAAGTCATTTTATAGTACATTTTGTAAATTATATCCACTTTGAAATAAATTGATATGTTCTTTCAACTAATTTAGAATTTTAATACAAAAATATTATTTTTAATAAATGGCGGCGTTTTAAGATTTACTTACAGGTTTTTTTTTCTGTGAATACAGGCCTATAAAAATTAGATTTTTTTTTCAGTCGTCGAAAATCCCACTGCAGAAAACGTAAATCAAAATTAACCAGTACAATACATCATAAGCAATTTCGTTTCTGGTCAACACAATAACATCCAAAAGCAGAGAACCGATAACAGTTTCGGGAATGAAAATTTTTCAGTTTAACTGAAGTGACAAAAACATAACATAATAAAAACACATTTCAATTATGATGATGTTGCTTCGATACCGATATATTACACAGAAACCGGCAATATGTATGACACGTATAATGTTAAGATAAATTAAATATAACATTGCAAAGTATGAATAGAGTAAGAAATAAAGAACCGATTTAGGTTTTAGTTGACTAGAAAAATTGTAACTGACTCCATTGAGGATACGCTGTGGAACTGTCCGTACATCCCTCTTCATAAATGCGGTAAAAACTTCACGTACTGAGTTTGTTCCGAATAAATTATTATCAAAATGCGCACGGTCGCGCGTTGGCAAGTTCTCCGCCAATAGCCCACCGAATAATATTTGTGCGGACCATACCTTGTGGTTTCACTCTGAGCCAAGATCTATTGAATACAATAAACGGAAAATTAAACCAAGTATTAAAATCATCCATATTTAAAACAAAAATACCAAAACATTTCACACACATTTTTTAATTCCCATTTTAGTCTTTATTCAGTATCTGTCTCTCGCGTTGAACACAAAAATCACTACTAGTACTAGAAACATGAAACTCGACAAACAAGAAAGATATCGATTGAAAGCAATGGATAGAATCAGGACATTGACAATTTTTCAACTTTGTTTCAAAGCAAATTTGTCTCCATTACAACATATTAGGAATCAGCATATTTATACCGTAATATTATAAATCGGTTCTAAATTACAATCATTATCTCGTACATTCGCTAAACTGCGTTTTTATCATAACGACAGTAAACGTATATTTTTAACGTACATACAAGTAACACACACTATCACGCTATACAACACAGCATTATTCCACAGAACCTCAAAGTCAGTCACACACAATATAAAACTTAAAAATATAACACAAAATAACACGCCTTAGTTACGGCATCTCTTAAAAAATTGAAACAGCATCAAATGATGTTTTCATCGTAACATGAACTCACAGAGAACTTTCCCCGTTTGTCATATTTATATTTTTATAGGATTATTAGTTTACCAGT
Source organism: Microceris miodesmiata (assembly GCA_018245735.1). Taxonomy (NCBI): domain Eukaryota; kingdom Metazoa; phylum Arthropoda; class Insecta; order Lepidoptera; family Hesperiidae; genus Microceris; species Microceris miodesmiata. The sequence continues at coordinate 7,216 of DWEC01001704.1, read as the reverse complement.
TCAGAGTACAGGGATAAGTTGGGGTGTCATACTTGTTGACAAAACAGACACTATGATTTTATCTTTTTATCTGGTCCGTTGAACTTAAATATTCATTGGATTATCGAGTCCACTAACTCGGATAACAAATTCAGCTTTACTATAACTTACTTTCGACGAATAGATGTAATTTTATATGAATCAGTAAAATGAAGTCACACGGAAAATTCTGGGTTGCGTTCAAAAAGCTGTTACATACTTTCTTGATTAAGATTCCTTAGTAGCTAAAATAGATGTCCAAGAAATATATGACCTGCAGACATGTTCTGGAGGGAGACCGCTACTTGGCGAACGTAGCGTAGGACACCCTCCATCTAGTTGGAGTGACAATTTACGCAAAGTGGCCGGCAGTGGTTGGATGCGAAGAGCTGAAGATCAAGCTCAGTGGCGTGCTATTGAAGAGGCCTATGTCCAGCAGTGGACGAGATTAGGCTGATAATGATGATGATGAAGATATAAATTTGGCCAGCTATCATATAAAGCGCGCAGAATAGTATTTTATTCAGGCATCGCAAATAGGTAAAGTACATATCTGCGAAAGGCTGCAGGCGGAATCTGGGTGCAACAAGCCGAGAACAGGGTGGTATGGCGCTCATTAACGGAGGCATAAGTCCAGCTAACTGACATACTAAATACGTAAAATAATTTTAAATCACTGATAGTTTCAGAGCGTCTTTTTCATATGCTCCTTGATTTGTTGATACATACAATTGATTATATGCATAAAGAAATATTCAAGAGTAGAAAACGAATATTCAATCAGTTGTATTATAAATAGATGCGTGGATTTGTCAATAGTGTGCCGACCGTCCTCATCTTGGATTAGCCGCGGTCCCCCGGCGCGGTCCGACGCAAACCAGATAAAAACGTCACGTCCTGTCACTAGCTTTGTTTGGTTTAGTTTTTGAATAATTTTATATCTTACCCTGACTATATTCTTATCAGGTTCGTTGAAGAAAAACTTGAAATTTTTACATCTAGTCCTAGATCAATTGAAATAGTAATTTTGCATGGGAAATGGCATTATCTTAGATATAACATTAAAAGACGTGAAGCTGGCTGAATGTGTTTCCAGGAAATGACCAAGTGTTATGGCACGACTAAGAAGAAGTCTATCAACAGCTGGGAAACAAGAAAGGTGGGTGTAATGATGGTGTTTATTGTTAACACTATAAAGCTATATTAAACAACATGACAATATAATTTTCATTTCTAAATTGTTATACAAAAATACATTAATACTAATGCATGCTGGATTGAAAACCGCTAACAATGTCATCATGCGAATAGATTACCATTATTCATTGCATAATGACTCTAATTTGCAGAAAACCACAATGTTGATTTCCAATGGAAACCCCAATTATCTAATCTCATTATTATGGCCTTATATAAATACATGCATACATAATGAAGCAAAACTATATACACATAATAAAATAACTCAATCGTGTCATTCATTTAGTCTACTGTATTATAATGACTACAATCTAACTATAAACTATCAAAACGATACCGTAAGATACCGATACCGATACCGATCAAACTACTTCTCATTCTACTGCATCCAACATTAGCCAGACTTTAATCTTATATCCTATAAACAGCGCAACTAATCGTTTAGCACTGAAAGTCCGATAAACTAAACATAGTTGTATCTATACAGTAATAAATCTGTATCTTGTCCTGTCCATTGAGAATAATTAATACGACTGGCCGATTTGAGCAGACCACATAACATCACCGCGGTTAGACATGCACTAAGCGGTGCCTGTATTTATGTAACACTATGTGTAAATATTTCGTGGTGACCAGTATACCGCCGACCACATCAGTAACTGTATATAATTATAATAAGCCAACATTAATTATCAAGTTATGAAAAGCAGGAAGGAACTTAAAAGTCCGTCAGGGTCTGTCCTGTCAACAAAATGAGAAATGGTCAGCGTGGACAAATTATACACATCTAAGGTAGTTACAAAATGATATCAAAACGTGAAAAAAACGTAACATCACGCCTGTAATTCCCCAAAGCGTAGGCAAAGGAGTGTAATACTCTCCCACATTTCACCAGTTGCGTTACGTCCCATTATGGAATACTCGGTGAACCTATTGCTATGCATCGGGCCCAGATACAAACTCCGAGCCATTTCGAGCCAAACTCGACTAGAAAATTTAAATTAGAAAAATCCAATAGTACCGGCCCGGCATTTGAACCCAGGGCCGCTGGATCAGCAGTCGCGATTACAACCATTCAACCAACAAGGCACTCTTATAATATTTAGCTTACAAAATAATTATATAACAGCATTTTTATATTTTTACTACTGTTCCAAGTCTCTATAAGAACTTGATGAAAAGTCACTCACGACAAATCCGTGAACGTACACGAGGGCAACGCTGTGGCAATGGCAGCCATAACTGCAGCCGTGATCGCCTGTCGACTGCAGTATACTCGTATTGCAGATAGAGAGGAAAATTTAAAAATCGAATTTGAATCAGAAGACTGTCATTTTATCTATTTCATGATTCTATGCATAGTACAAAAATGTTCGCTGCTAACGTACATTTACTTTTGTCAAAACATTGTTCAATATTTCAGGTTTTCAGATATTTCCGAATGTCCGTTATTTCTTTTGAAAACATATCGCAAAACGCAGGAACATATTTCAGCTAAGAATTATTCAACTCTCTATCAGTATTCACATTGTTATCACTGTTGGTCTCACTAGGTCACAGGTTAAGCTAAAAACACCGAATGTCAAATATCCATCCTCACGACTAATGTTTTATTTCTTTACGTATAAAACTCTCTTCACACACGCATGCCTCTTTCAAAGACTTCAGACTCTCTAATCAGGCGATATGTCCTTTTTGTAAAATTTAGAGGCAATATAAAAATATCATATTTAGAAGTAAAGCTTCGTTTTAAAGACTAGGTTACCGTCAATAAAATGGTCCTCTGTACACACCATCAGAGATAGAGGTATGAATAAAAACCAGCTATTATTATTAACTCTATACTTTGTAGTGTAATATTCAGATAAACCTCTTTACAATATTATATTAAAGTGACTACTCGAGTGGAATATTTATAAATACAATATTTACTTTAAATTATAAGACAAGTATGTCACAGTAAAACACAAAAATTTTAATAACGAAAACTCTATCATATAACTTTTCAAAGGTATATGGCAATCAATAACTATGTCCAATTGTAAAAGAAAATATAAGTAAACATGTGCATCCATTCAACAGGTCCAATGATAGTGCCAGTCAGGGTATTATAACAAAATATTGCCCCATTACATTTAACACCCGACAAAATACTCGCGGGCAATCACTTTGTTACGTTTCGGACGTAAACGTTTTTATGTCCGCGTACAATAGCGTCCGGACGTCCGCCGCGATCCTGTGGATAAGCCCAAATTATGTCGCCATTTTGTTTTGTGACGTCATTACGAAACAATGTCAATAACTGAAATAGTATTACGTAAGTATTAAAGAATAAATGTAGGAACCCATACTATGCAGCATAATGTAATATTTCCTACCTCTTAATATTATTAGCGTGCACCTAAAGTGAGTTATTCAAAAAACAAGGCTTTGATTAGTCTAGCCGACACATAATTATTAACCGTTTGACCGTGAAACGGTAGAATGGTGGAAGTGAAACGCTGGCCTGGCTGTCAATATCGGTTGGCAGACTCAACACGTCTTAGAGAACATTATGGAAAACTATAAGGTATACAGGTTTCCTCAAGACATTTTTTTTATTTTTACAGGAAATGACATATAATCCTACCAATACTCATAGTCAACTCATCTGATGTAAGTAATTAAGCCCAAGTAGTAGCCACTGACAATACTTCAGTCGTTCAACTATAAACTGACAGATTTATGCTCGACATGTCTTACCAATTATGAGAAATAATGAGAAAAGAGAGAGAGAATGAGAAAAGAGAACGTAATATAGTTCCCGATAAATGTATGAATACCGTGTTATCTACGAGTGATCAACGTTAGTATAGGCCACAAACATTAATACGTCACAAGCTACTCAACACATGGACGCTGATTACAATATCGCAAATAGCTCAATTGTTCCATTTAACAAAAGTCGAAGGAGCGACGCGTGTGGTCCGCGCGACCTTAGATTATTCTAATCAATGAACTGCTACACCGTTTTGAATGACACTACTTAATATATAATATAATATAAATACAGTTAGAAACCTACACATCTTAGAAATTATATAAAAAAAATAATTCTAAGGTGTGTGAAGTCTGCCCACCCGCACTTGGTCAGCGTGGCGACTATGGCCTTAAGCCTCTCAATATAAGAAGAGACCCATATTCCAACAATGGCATTATAATGGGTATATAATTGTAATAAAAATAATAGAAAATAAATATAATTATAATTATAATAAAAATAATTAACGAAAAATATTAGTATTATTGTAGAATAAGCGTGGGGCGCTTTGTGCCATCTTTTCGGTATATATACCGAACATAAATTCGTCTGTGTGTATAATATTAAAGGAATTGCCTACAAACTTCAGCGCTAAAGGTCTTTTACGTACTCGTATATTGTATTGTGTTGTGATATTTTCAAAATTTAAATCAATAAACATTGACAAATAGAACAGATACATTCTCATACGGGCTTTTTCAACCGATTGCACTTTAGCGAAGCTTTTGTAGCGAGCGATGACACAAATGAAAAGAATTCTTTGCGTTGCTTTTTATGCACACTCGCTCAAAACGCATTCATATAGAAGTTTGTGTACTTCCGAAGCGCTGTTAAGTTTTTGTATTTTTTTTTCTAATAACACTTCGCAATTCGAAGCTTCCAAGTACATTCGTATTGAATATTGAGAATGCGACGGACGATTTTTAATTACGACAACGCGAAGTAGGATTTGTTTTTTTTATTCCAACATATCACTTGCTTTGTTTTGTTTTAAGCTTTAAAGTATACAGAATAGGAGATGTCGTGACCTAGTAATATTTTGTCACCATTGTATTCCGATACAGTGATTGATCAAGTTTCAATGTATTAAAATAATGCATTTTAAAGACGATTTTATGAAAAGCATTTAATAAAATGTACCGTCTGATATTACTAAGAAAATCCGCTATAATGAAAATATTGACCGGGTTTTCTCAGTGTATTGTCTTACCTGAGTTCTATCAATGGGCGCTTTGTACATAAAATACTTTACTAGCCACAAAACGACAACTCTATGCAGAGATAACTACAGCATCCTTTGATTACTTTATGGGTGAAGAATTTAACGTTATTGTTCTATTTAATTCAGATTTTTATCATTACTCAACTACGGTCCTGTGTTAGGAACTATCATTCAAGGAACAAGATGTGAAGTGGTCCACACAAACCAAAATAAAATATAGTATGTAGAAGAAAAGTAAACGAAGTTTTAATATAGTTGCTGTTGTAACTGTATAAAAATATCTATAACAAATAAATTATCGGTAACAATAACGTTATTCTTCGCTGATAGTTCTTCCCTCCAAGACTGGTATGTGTTCTGATAACAAAGAGAAACGATTATTTTCAATAGGATATTCTAGAACAATCTTGGAGCGCGAAAATATGAGACATTACACAGATAGTACATGAACTACTAAAGTATTGACGCATCTATAAGTCACTGCGATAACTTAATTTTAAATGGAACATATAAATAAAACAAACTCCATGTATTTTTAATATTTCATAAATCGCATTCCATAAAGAAGAAGATTTTCGATAAAAGTGTTTGTAACTATAACATCACAATTGCTGGAATCTAACAGAGCACACAGCGTGTTACAACGTTAGCTTAAGGTTTGATCTGGACAATATATTGTGACTGTTTGCGCACAGTCATCGGAGATCCCCGCCGCAGACCGGGCGCCGCTGTGCAACACGTTGCGCTTTCACACTGGAATCTGAGAGCGAGGAAACATGAATACGGCATTTAAAGTATTATTTTGCTGTTATCTAACTAATAACACTTTTGATAAAAAATATTTTATTTTAATTTTTAATTAGTGACAAAAGTCAAGGCGCGATGGCGCTCATTGGGGGATGTCTGTCCAGCAGTGGACTGAGACAGGCTGATGATGACAATGGTGATGATGATGATGATAGTGGTGATGATGACGATGATGATGGTGGTGATGATGATGGTGGTGGTGATGATAGTGGTGATAGTGGTGGTGATGATGACGATGATGATGTTGGTGATGACGATGGTGACGATGATTATTATGATTTACTCGTTTATAAGACATGCCTATTTTTTTCAAATAATACATCTTCGCCTACTTATTCATACCCAACATGTTTTTCATATACTTATTAGTATTAATATGACATACAAATCCGAAATGTAAATTCGAAATCGATGTAACGGCAAATTTTCGCAATTTATGAATCAAATTTGGTCATACAAAATGATACGATATAAAATCAATAAGTAAGATGTAAATAATTTGGTCTAAAATCATATTCATATCAAGTTATAAAACCATTTTTTACATAGAACTCACAAAAAACAAAAATTGACATTGATGTTAGCGTTACTATTATCTTATTATTAAATCTGTTTACAAAACACTACCTTGCTTTATCAACGGCCGTAGAATATTTTAATAGATTACAATAAGGCTGTTTTCGTAAATATTAGAAGCTTTTAATAATTCAACTTTCAACAGTCAAAAGCCGGTTCAATCAGGCAGCTTTAAAAAGTTCCTTTAACCTCGCGCTAAGAGCTCACAGAAAGTTTATAAATATTAGTTGCCCCATCCGAAAAGCGTACATATTTTAGGCACACTCCTTGGCTTTCGTGAAGAGGTCGTTAATGAAATGCTTTGTTAAATCCAGCGCACAGTTTCTTCAGATGTCTAGTGCGGCTTCTAGCTCGTATTACACAAAAAGCTTTCTATCAAGTCAGTCATCGAACTTATTTATGGATAGTATTTGATATTATTGTAAATACTCTGCTAGTTTTTTCTAACAAAACATCACGCCTGTAATCGCCGAATGGGTGGGCAGAGAAGTGTAGTACAACCCCACGTTTCACCAGTTATGTTTAAGTCCCACAATAGAATAAGGTAGTGAACCTATTGGCATACACCGGGCACATATCCAGACTCCGAGTCA
>DWEC01001703.1:0-12856 GCA_018245735.1 Microceris miodesmiata | reverse complement strand
GGCTCGAGTTCAGACTCCATGCTACTACTGAAAATTTCAAGTTAGATTATATCCAATAATAATAATAATATTTCGTATTTTAATTATGTTGCTTATACATAAATGTTATCATTTTTTCAGCAATTTAGGTGTGAATGGAGTATGTACAGAATATTTAGAAAAATGTTATTTTAACGCAGTATAATACCAAAGTATAACGCATGTCGTGTTTATCAACAATTTTGAATCATTCTTAGCTTAATATCTTGATGATAATTACTACAACTCGTTGTTCTGATATACAGTCTCTATTACAACATATGCAAAAACCGTCAATCAGTAAATTCGTTATTAATTTATTTTTAATACACCGTTAAGTCAGGTCCTAGTTTTTGGAGACTTCTGACTTACTTAATAGTCAGTATATGATCTACTTGGTCAAGATCGATAGTTAAGGTGTTTCTCGCCACCTGCATGCGTCAACATTGGCGATGAATATCAGTGCAATTACTTTATTCTCATACGCAACTCACAAGGTAATAATGAAGTGTGGTAACGTCACTGGGATTTAATATTGAGCTGCCCTCACGCCCCCAACAGAATTACAGCCGGTTCGGGCCAATAATGAATTGTAATCGTGCGTAACAGAATGAGATTCAGTGTGAACAACGCTTTTTAATAAAAACCAACTACTAATTATATCAATTAATTCTCTTTTTATAACGTGACGTGTCCTCACGCCTATATTTGCTCCAAGACGTATGCAAAGAAGTGTTATGTAATACCTACATATTTATACTTTGCATCGGTTACTATTACAAGATATGGAGAGTGAGATATTCATTTTTAATCGGGAAAATTAATATTAAAGTTATTAATGCAAAAGAAATTCACTCTGTTTATAATTCATGAATCAACCGTTCAAACGATTTTGATGGAACTTGTTAAGGACATAGTTTAGCTATTGCGAAAAGTCATAGAATTTTTTTAAATGAAAAACTCGTTGCCCAATCTTTAGATCGCCGTCTGAACGAAAACATAAATATCATTTAGTGTCATACATACATTAGGTCCAGTGGTGAAGAGTAATGAATAAGGTGGTCTTCATTATCAACTATTTTACCGTACCACTGCCCACGGGTTTCCTCCCAGAATGGGAAAGACTAAGGCCCATACTTTGCAACGCTGGTCAACTGGGAATTGGCGGAAATGAAGAACGTAGTGTATATTTTAAGAGTACGGTACAATTACAACCGTTTCATTACAAAGCTGAACATTGGATGTCTCAAACAAGTCAGTTACAAATGGACATTACTTGCAGGAGATATTCAGACCGAGTCATTGCAAGCGGTCTTACATTAATCACTGTTGCAACATGACTGGGTGTTTTGGAACTGGCAAGACTTTCTTTCTAGATCTGCGTTGTATACCGAAAGACATAAAGACAGATAAGACAGTTTATGTATTTTTAATTGTTAAAAACGCCGAATAAACTCTAGGTTTAATTTTATTATTATCTTCCGGTTTCAGTCCATACATCTGTCACTTACCACATGCAGTTTACAACTGCATTTGACGAGCTGAAATATAACTGCATGAAGGTGTATGTAAAACTTGTACTAATACATTATTGATGATAAATTGATTACAGATAGTGAGCATCCAAGCATTGTTTCAGTTCTAAAGCACACGGGGCATAAAAAAACTCTATATGTAAAGCCAAATAATGATATAATTTTAATGTTTCGCCTATTTGTCAATATAAAAGCGACACAGTGCAACTAGCAGGTGTATAGTTGAGCTGTTATAATATGCATTCATAGAAACCTGAGCGACGGTTATTCAAGTGTAGAACGTACTACACTAGATGGAAACGATTTATTCGAATTTCATTCTAATTGTAATAGACATAAAGATGAAGTAGGTAGGCCGTGGTGAAATGCAATTATTTGTAGGAAGTGTTAGAGTATGAGTGGAGGCATACGGAGAAGTTGAGCGAACGCCCGCCAGTCAGACCTTACTGTCTAACGTATATCAGACTGATGCAATTTGCTCTTCACGCTCCGCAGTATCACATGTTTTCTATTAATTAATGTGGCTATTCCTACGTTCTGTTGTGAACATCACAAACATTTACACGAGTGAAGTTCCAACACAATATAAATTTATATTGTATTTAAGGTAAACTTAAAGAAACCTGTAGGTTAGATTTCGAAAACACTTTATGCTTAAAGACGTGTGGAATCTGTCAATTCGTAATCAATTAGTGTTCCTTAAATCTCTGCACTGAGAGGAGTCAACGATGGAATAGTATAAGAATAGATGTTGATAATGCAGAATATTGGTTTATTAAAGTATAATAATTATGTAAATGAAACCAGTGTTCAACAATGAAACACTAAAAGGGTTGGTGAGGATGAATGAATTTTCAGTTTTCTTACGAGTATCAGAGTTCTGTTTCGGTGGTTAGCAATGACGAAAGCTTGCACGTTTATTTTCGTACAAATTTCCTTTAGTTTCATGGATACACATTTAAACGCTTTTGTACCAAACGTTTGAAATTCTAATTCAATTTCCTTTGCAACTGTAAGACCCCTCACGTCTCCATATCATCCAAACAGTTTACACATCTCTTCACCTACCTTCAGCAATGTGGATATGTTTGAATTCTCAACTAATTCCTCCATTGTTATGAAATGTTCAACTAATATTCCTGTTTCCTTTACGCTATGTGTAATAATTCTCTTCAAAGCTTTTAGAACTAAATGTACCAAAATTCCTAACTTTGCTTCTGGAGTGAAGAGGATATCAACGTTCAGTTCATTGTAAATGTACATCATTAGGTAATTTATGTTCCGGAGAATCTTACCTTCTGAATAGCAGATGAGGGAAAAGGAGACGAAGAAAGTGAGTGAACCAAATGTGGGAAGAAAATGAGGGAATAATATGAGGGAAGGAAATGAACGGAAGAACCATACGTAACCAATGGAAATCTCTTTAGTTATGTGTTGGGCAACAACACACAGCTCTGCTAAGCAGGATTTGAATTTGGATGTGAATTCAAAACGCTTGTAAAATCAATGATGCATTCGCACTAGCATTGCGAGGCCCTATTAACGCCTTTTTGAAAAGTCCCAGGGATTCTTGATTTGAGACAATACAGAAGTATTGTCTCAAATCAAGAATCCCTGGGACCCTGAGACCCAGACTACCAGAAGGTAGTCTGGGTATTTCTACTGCTCTATATTACATTACAGGCACTAGAAATACCACGAAGAGAAGACTTTTCGAGAGTTTGCAAACTCGTAGCAAGAATTACCCTGTGAAACCCATAAAAAAATACTCATATCACCAGTCTGTCCCAGACCACTGCTGAACATCAGCACCCCCCTAAAAGGGAAGCCTAACCTTTCCCCTAAGGGTAAAGCCTATGCAGAATTTTTGCCCAATGTGTGTAAAGTTATTTGCAGTTAAATAATATAATTTTTATTACAATCATAATGGCCGTTCCAATTTATTTATCATACGTCACACCCTGCTATCGTTCCCCGTCGTGACTAATGATTCGTCCATCATACGGCGGATGTTTTCAATGAACCAAAATGAATTGAATTAACCGAATTTGTCCCATCTCCGATGAAAATAACATTAATTTTAAACTGATCGACTCATAAAGTTGAATTAAAATTCAATTAAAATAATATAAAATCTGCAACAGCAATATTGTTATAATGTAAATTTAACGAATGGAACGAAATTGCTTTTAAATATTAAATCAAGCTGTATTTTGCTTTCACAATAAAAATTTGGTCATAAAATTTGGGAAATGCGTCTTTGGTAAACATATCGTAGGACACCTTCCAGCTAGATGGAGTGACGATGTACACCAAGTAGCTGAAGATCGAGCTCAGTGGCGTAATATTGGAGGGCCCTATGTCTAGCAGTGGACGGAATTAGGCTGATAATTATGATGATGAACGGTTGGAAAATTTAAAAAACCTTACTCGTAAGAAGTACGTATTGCATTATTAGATATTAGAATTAATACATAAAACATATTTCTTGGATTGATTCATCTTTTTATAGGCAATAAACAAATTAACAAACGCGGCAACCCATCTATGTGAAATCGAATCGCGTTGTAAATCAAACGTAAACATGTTTGCACTGTGAGCTCGCAATAACAAGGTGTTGGCGAAGTTTATGCTAATAATTGGCTGAATGCTGAACGGTTCAGTTTTTTGTTCTGTTAATTGAGTCGGTTTGTTTGTTTGTTTGTTTATGTTTACCTGGATTTTTATTGACTGTACTGGGTGAACAAAAATAAAATCAGCCGACGCATAAACCTTCTTTCCCCATTATTTTTTATTACTACTATTTTGTTATGCTAGGTTTCTTAGGAATAGAGTTTTGATCGTCATGCTTGATATCTTTATTCTTACACACTTGACGCGCTTCTTCTATCTTTCAATAATTCTTCATCGGTGTCTTTCTATACCTCCAGCGACTTTCTTTTCCTCCGTCACGTTTATTTGTTTGAAGCAAACATTTTGTTTCTGTTTATTGTAAATTATAAGATATTTATCATATGAGAAGGACTGTTTGTCCATAGTTGAAACTACGATGACGGTTTTCGGAAATATTTTGTGTACTCTACATGTTGTTGTAACTGAAATTGACAGGTTAAAGCGTCTTTTGACGCGTGGACGCTCGTGGAAGTTTTAATCTGCCCATAATCTATAGAAACACAGCTTTGCCTGTCTGATAGTGCCGAATACTTCACATCGTTTACGTCATAGGACCATTACTTATTTCATGATCATCATCATCATCTGCCTATTTCAGCCCACTGCTGGACATAGGTCTCTGTCAATGAGCGCCATTGGGCCCTGTCGTCGGTTTGCTTTACTTATTTAGAGTTACTCATATTAAATCAATGTACTTAACATGCCCATGCAATTATATCATGTACAAAAAATGATTAATTAATTAATTATATGTTTTAGTTACAACTAGTACAGTGGTTAATGATACAAACTTAAGTTGGTTAAAGTTGTGGATTCAATTCCCATTTACAACAAATGCTGTTTCTTCTTTTTCTGCGTCAAAATTTCAAATTATATAGATACTATGTATATACATATTTATTTATAGTATTTCAAAATAGTCCTGTGTGAAGATTGTCTCAAGAGATAAATATTGTTATTATTACCTATTGTTGGTAGGTTAGAAAGATAACAAGGCTTTTGTTTTGTATAACTTATGTACTTATATGTAACAGTAAACGTCGGCAAGGTAACACAAATCATAATTTGCAAATGAGATCTTTGTTTACGAATAATGATAACGTGGACTAAACGGCCCGTAAAAAAATATTCGCGACACTGACTAAATTAAGGTAGATTGTAGGGTTAAAATATGGGTGCGTCAGCTTAGAGGTATAAGCGGCTTTGTGTTTTGATTTATGGACGTCAAGGGGTAAAAATGGCTTACGGAGTGGCAAGGGTTACCGTTATTTTCAAAGAAAGCAAGTACAAATAAATTCTGCGAAAAAATAAATAAACGCGACTTAATAAAAATAATAAAATGTACCGATTCCACGGCATTTGATCACGTTTTTAAACATTACTCCATTTTCAAATGTTTTTACTCTGTTTGAAAATAGAATCGTACAGTAATATTATGAGTAAAGCCGTTATTGTGAATATTTTTATTGATTTGAAATAAATCTCTTTATTCTATGGATATTGATTTATTAAAATTTCAAAATAAGTTTTGAATAAATTAATCATTAACGGTTATAAATAAAATTGTACGTAACTATTATTTTTAATTTGCGTACTGGCTGAAATAATATTAAAAACTGCTTGTAAGAATATCAAGGTTTTTTTTTTGTGTAATCTGACGTAACGACATAATAATTACTATGTTTGACAATAGTATCGTCAAATATTGATGATTCGCTTAAACGTATTATGTACATGTCAATATTTACCTAAATATAGTTTGTTAATTGTTGAATATGAAGGAAATAGTTTTATTAAACGTCTTAAGAACCATAGTATCGGTGTTTTTGGCTACATTGAGGCATGCATTACTGACCGATAGATCTCCGCCGTAGAAGGGATGGATGACGAAGGTTTCGTTCCCGATGTGGATGACCCCGGAGACGCCGTTGCATGTGTGGAACGCCGCGGAGGCGCCGGGGTAGTCCTTCACCGTACCGTGGTAGTAACAGTGTTCAATTTCCTGTCGACAACAGAATGGTTAAATTAAAATATATCATATAATTAAACATGACAATGATGTATATATTAAAGTTGAAGGCCAAATATCATAATAGCAGTCTCAACCCCGCTGCTTCAGTATGATTTTTTTATAATTTATACATTTAGGTTTCATTCTTTTATACAATAGATGCAATCAACTCGTATTAATATTATCTGATAGTCTTAGTTCAAATAGCTCAAAGGAAGCAAGCAAATAGCTCAATAGCAATAGTTCAAATAAGATGGTCAAAGCTGTTCAACGAGGGTTAATGGGTACTATGTGCGATGACATCAATAACATGTTGTGTAAGAAGTATTGTCAGCAATGTGGTAGCGGATTGTGACTTTAAAATATAGTAAGAATCAAAGAAAATTCATTTATTTCTAGATAAAGTATAGCGCACGCAAAATACAAACCAATTAACACATTTAAAGACTACTTGTAATTCAATTATTGATTTAATAAATACTTAAATGAAACGATACAAGCAGTAGTATGGTATAACAAAGAAAAATATCCACCAAGTAAAAAATTTATGACAAAGTATGACAAAGAAAAAACTTTAGAGTACAAACTGACAAAGTATTTGTAATATGCCATCGCATCAGAACAATGGACACAGCGTGACGTCATATAAGCTGTTATTAAAGAAATCCTACTCCACATGTTTGTTACGTAATAAACCTTTTCAAAATAAATTTTAATAATTAGAGTTTTCATCTACTTATAATTAAGAAAATATAATGAATTCCCCTTTAAAATTATATACCTACAAAAAAAATTCGACATTTCTTTTGGCGAATTGAATGAAATTCCTCAATTAATCTAAAAATTGCCCGACGAGTCCTCTTACGGTGGAGGTTTCGAATTTCTTAGCAATAACGGGACGGCGTTAATAAAAAATGACGAAATTCAATAATTTTTCCCCGGCCGACGAGCAATTTCGTGCTCTGCGAGCTCTTGTAATTTGTCATTCACAAGTATCGTCCTTTCAGTGGGACGATATGACAATTGGGGCCATGAAACTGAACAAATTCACTTCATTATTGTTATATCTATCATCACGCCATGTCCCTTACGGGGTAGGCAACGGATAATGCGCGACAAATATCCTTACAGACAATAAGTCCATGTCTCAATTAGTTCAACAATTATAATTAGTAAAAAAAGTATGTCATATATTGATAGTTCGATGAGTTATAAAGGAAGGAATATCATTCAGTCTATAAAGCCATTTTTTCAGTTAACTTTTCTACCCTTGGTGCTTATATAATACAGTATAAAATTTGGGAAATCTTTGTAAACAAACATGAAACGAAACCTGTACGGAATCTTATCTAAAATTCTATTAATCATTTGTATGAGCGCGAGTGCGTTCCGCTGACTTATTAGCCCTTTCACTGAAAGCCCCGTAGCAATTAGGCACCGTTCTTTTTTGCTCTCTGCGGTGAATGGAACGAATGAAAGACCGGACCGCGGCCGCTCGCAAGAAATCGAAAAGGTCTCATTCATTTGAGCGACGTGGATGGAAAGTCGATCTTAACGCGGCCGTATTCTATTTCCGGTGTTTGTGGGCGATGATTTTGTGCCTGTGTGTTGGTTAAATGCTGTAAGGGAAACTAGTTTATGTAGTTCAAGTTCAAGTAGTTTCATGTAGTTATATATTAAGATTTTATAAGTTAGGACAAAGACAGGAAAAGTTAATTTAAGTTAGGACAAATTTTATAAGTTAGGACAAAGAGTATTGTAGAGCATAACATCACACCTGTATGTTTCGCAAAGGGCACGCATAGGAGCGTAGTACGTGCACATTTTACTAGTTACGTTATACGGGAGTAGGTATATGGTAGGGGTGACAGTGTTGTGGAGACATGTAGGATTGTAGCAATAATTTTTTCTTACAATTGTGAATTTTCCTTGTGATCTTAGAGATATGTATTTGTTCTTTTCATACATCTTATATACTTGGTCTATTGCTAGATTTTCATTTCTTTAGCGTAAAGGTTACTTGGCCGCTAATTGAGTACCTAATATTCATAGATTTTTATATTATATAGGTTGGCTACGTCTATAATAAAACAGGTTAGAGATTTTGGTCTAAGTATATTTATTTGACAAATCTTAAAATAATTTTAAATTACGACCCTACCTTACTGATTGACATTACCATAGGTTGGGCTTATTCACAACTAATCACTTCGTATCCTACAGTACTCCGGTGTTTATATAAAGAAGTTAAGACCATTACAACGGCACAAACAGAATTTCTAAACAAAAGATCTGCGAAAAGCTAAGTCCGTCGATGACTTTAATGCCATAACAAATAAACATCGTCCATTTCATAGTATCTCTCATGGCTCGCACTATCTAGAAGAGATGAACACGCTCCGTCTGTATATAACGTAATCTCTCGTCTTTCGAACTTGAAATAGATCCGGCGCGAGTGCTCTCGTAAGTCCCGTAATCCGAAGAGGAGCTTGATTGCCAACAAACACTCGCTAATGAAAAACGTGATGTCCGCGTCACACGTGACCCGAAGTTTGCCGAAGAATGACGAAAACGGCCGAACCGTATCGATATGGCAGCAGACGATAACAGCGGTCATTTTGTAAGAGGCCTGCCATACGATGCGGTAACGGTGCGGTGCGGCGCCGGAGCGGTGCCGCAACGTCATCCTATATACAAATTACTATACCATGTCACAAGAGGCGCGCGCCGCGCGGTGTCGCACCGCAAGCGCGCCCAACTTGTTAATTGCGAGATGAGGCGGGGAGGAGTAATGCGCTGCTGCGCCGGAGTACGTGGTAAACAGCGTTGTACTGCGGTGCCGCAACGCCCGTGTGGCACCGAAATAATTGCGGTGCGGCGCCGTACGGCACCGTTACCGCATCGTGAGGCTTTAGCCTGAGAGCCAAGAATGCTAGAACTAGGACTCTTCAAAACAAGGATGAATAGGGTCTTATTACGCATGCGTGCTCCATATTACGGCGCATCCCCGCTTTATAACAGGTGGGATCGCGGCCAGACGCTAGAGTATCATAATATGATAAACATGTTACGAAAGAAACCTTCAATTGTTAATATTATCAACAATTGGATCATTCTGTTGTTGGGCACGGTTGGGTGTTCTCTCAGAAAGATTAACTTTAAAATCATAGCTTGCCCCGCTGGTCAAGCGCAAGATGCCTTACCATGTGTATTCCGCCGACCTAATTCTCTAAAAAGAACTCTTTATCATTAAAACAAGTATTTAATCAAAGATACGCAAGGAACTTTGTAAGCTTAAAGGTCTATGCGAACTCCAGACCTTGGGAGGTGGGCAGAATTTTAAATCGGCAATTAAAGCCTTTATCACACAAGGTACTAAATTTTTTTTATTCGCTGACTGAAAATTAAAATTATATATTGTAAAGAGTATTGTTATCTATCTAATTTGTTTTTTAAGATCGCCCATAATAGTTGCAATAATAACGCTGTCTCGTACAGATTATCTCTTTAAGAGTGCCATTTAGTATTATTATAGGAAACTAAAAAAAAAACAAAAAATGCATGCCTAAAAAGACTACATTCTTAAAGTTCTGATAACCAAGTGGTTCAGGATTCAACGTCTTACTCCAGGGATTTTGGATACGAAGCCGAGGCGACTATTTGAACGATGAAAAAAAAATACCCTGAAGCGAGGAAGCCTGCTCACCTTCGAGTTTTCCATAATGATATTTAAGGCGTGTGAA
Source organism: Microceris miodesmiata (assembly GCA_018245735.1). NCBI lineage: Eukaryota > Metazoa > Arthropoda > Insecta > Lepidoptera > Hesperiidae > Microceris > Microceris miodesmiata. Next base: position 2,876 of record DWEC01001703.1, on the reverse strand, counting down.
ATCTGCGAACTTACACTTCACCAATGTGGCACACTATATTATTATTAGCCCTCACGTGTTCAGAGGTGATTAACACGTACCGACTTACGACCTCACGACTCTCACGACATAATCTCGAAGTGCGTCGTCCCAGCTAACCTTGTTCACCCTTGTACGACGTTTAACCCCTCACAGCAGGAAATACGAAGGGAAATAGACCGTAGTTCACGAAATGACCCAGCGAGAGGCTTGTTTTTTCCGTTCCTGTGATTGAGTGTCTGGACCGATACCTTTTCTAATTTAAGTGTGCTGCGACCTTTATTTACTAATAAATGTTAGTATTAAAGCTATGTACAGGTTAGTTAACATAACATCACGCTTGTATTTCTCTGAAGGGGTAGGCAGAGGAATGTAGTACACTCCAACGATCCACCAGTGTTATCTTTCAGTGTGGGAGGCTAGTTAATCTGAAAGCGCCATACGATTTGTGGTAATGCTATTTACTTTGGTTTTAACATTCAATTGGAACTCTGTGTAAAAATATATATATGCAGATCTTATATGTAAGCATCGGCAGTGACGTCCACTGTAAGAATAATAATATAAAAATGTCTTTTAATCTTAAGTAGCACTGAACCTGTGCTATGGTGAGCAGACGACTGATTAATTAATATCTGTCCCATAAGTGCGTAAAGCTCGAAACGTACACAGGTAATTTTACATCCAGTCATATAATACATACATATGCATCATAGAAATGTTTGCTCTCTGTGGGAATCGAATCTACATCAACCGGATTAAATAGTAAATGTAAAAAAAACCAACAAGCATAGATGGTCTTAATAGGACGCTTAAAAATAATATTTTTTATAAGGTAAATGAGCATTTTATAGCCAAACAACAGTCACGTTCGAAATCATCACCATCGTCCGTTTAGCGATGTTGTTTTGCAGACTGGTCTCCTCTCTGAATGAGAAGGGTTAATGCCACACTAGCCAAGTGCGTGTCAATAGATTGCATTTGCCTTGGAGAACATTATGAAGAATCTATGGGGTGCAGGTTTCTTCACGATGTTTTCCTTCCGCATTACAGCAAGTGATAGTGTGAGGTAACCAAACTATTTATATTGTAAAACGCTCACACCGAGACGACATTGAGGCCAAACACTCACTGTTTGGTATTGAGGGAAACGGCGAGGGCGAGATGGAAATAAATTGCCGAGATGCTCCTGCCCACCCCGCTGGCGGGCGGGGCGGGGTGAGGTGAGGAAATTCAAATTGGATTGAAGGAAGTTTAGATTGGATTGAATTTTCTTGCCACCTTGTTTAATTTAAGGGCGGATGGCCGATGCGGGGAAAAATACGCGTCGGGCCCGAGCAAGCGGTGACGAGCGTGCTCGGCGGCGCGCTTAGATAACGTTGCGACAGTTCAGAGACAGGTTTTTTTTCCAGTAAACAGGAGGAAGTTGAAAGGATATCCCTCATATTATCCGATTGTTGGAATTGATAAGAGATATCCACCCCTACACGTTTAATCTTGCTTTAATTTTATGTTTGATAACTTAAGGCTCGGCAAACGTAGTGTAGGACGCCCGCCGGCCCGGTGGGATGACGATCTGCGAAAGGCTGCAAACAGATGCTGGTTGCGACGAGCCGAGGACAGGGCGCGATGGCGCTCATTAGGGGAGGCCTATGTTCAGCAGTGGACTGAGATAGGCTGATGACGATGATGATAAACTTAAGGCTTATCGAACACGACTTTTCGCACGCTTGATTCTCACCCGGTTGTACGGATTTTTAGTTTCTGTTTGCGTGATTTACATTGAAAAGTAAATTAATCGGGGGTATATGTTTTGTTATTAGTGTTTTTTTAGCGGCTCGATGTCACTTGAAATAACTAATCAAAGCGCAGCCGTTTAAAGAACTGGGTAAAACTTTATTTAGTGGAGTGTTGTGTCCGTCACGTGTCTCGTGTGTCGAGAGGCCGCACGCTCGCGACAAAGCCGACAATTAAGTGTCCCTCGAGAAATGGGACAGCGAGCCGACAGGACCGTTGACAGTGCCCCAGTTTTTCATAACAGAAGATACAGGTTATAACTGGATGAATAATATTTTGCTTTGTTCACATTTTGTAACATAAAGTGTATATATTTATATAGATTTTTTTTGGTATCTTCATGGTTTTTATATGCAGTGTAGGTACGTAAAATTTTAAAATAATGTTTAGTGATGTATAAAATATTTATTTAAATATTATACGATAAAATACGTATTGTTTCGAACGTTGCACGGTTAAGAAGAGAAAAAACGTAAAAAAAAAATACGACAAAATATAAATAAATAAAACAGTTGTGCATAGAAAGCTTATCTATTAACCATCAAAATCTTGGATTACGGAAAAAATGAATTACACTTAATAATATTTTTTAATAGGGGCGTTCTATACAATATATTCAATATACATTCGTTACACCATAAATAAACAGTGTATGTGACAAAATAAAATAAAAATCACCACCACGAACAAAATGAACGTAAAAAAAAGTTACATGAAAGTCAAAGGACCTGTATCATAATAATAATAAAATTCTAAACTCCATTCTCTCGATGTGCGCGCCGCGCTCACGTGCCTCAAACTGACCTCCGGCTGGCCGGTGACAGCGCGGACACTAATTACAAAACGTCGCGAAGAAAAATGAAACACGGGCTGTGTTTCAAAACTGTTGTCAAGAAAAATGAAACACGCCCGCCAATGATATATGGCGCGCTTGATATATGAAGTGTTCATAATGCCAGTCGGCGCTCGCTTAGTCGCGCGCCGCAAAAACGTTACAAGCTTTTGAAGAAATGAATCTGCATTGTTTAGTTTATTTGAGTACACAATACTAAAATGCTGTT
>DWEC01001702.1:0-12858 GCA_018245735.1 Microceris miodesmiata | reverse complement strand
GAGGGATACCTCGAGGCCCGTAACCTCGCACCCATGCGGCGATCCCGCCGCGGCGTACGAACGATAATGTAGTAGTATAAAAGATCAAAGTTAGGGAGATTTCGTTTGAAGGCCTAAATTTTTAGGATTGTCGCACTAGTGAATGTATGTAAGAAAGAAACAAAACTACATCGTATATAAGTTGTATAAACTAATTGTTGATTTAAACTGCCTCTTCATAGTATGTACGATACCGTGATAATGATTAATTCGTAAAATGAACGTATAAAAAGTGTGGAAAGACATTTCAAAAAATTGACAACATTGACAAGCTCTTTATTTTTATCATCTTGCCAAAACAGGTCCTTTAAGGGGTAGGCAGAGAGATAATAATAAATAAGAAGGCTTTTTTATTACACAATAAAACGAAATAAGTATGTTTTGTAAAATATTCAGTCTTCACTACGTTTGCGCAATGTGCGACGTAGATATCCCCTAAACATCACTATCGATATAACTTACCACTATAGTCAATATGGTAAATTAATATAAAAAAATTAACCTGCCTTAAAACAGGTAATAACTGTGTTAATACGAAAAATATTACGTAGCCTATTGCCATAGATATTATTCCACTATTAAAAATTACTTAAATTTAATGGAATGAAATGACTAAAAAACCGAATGAAATAACAGTCAACAGCAACAATACACCATTCGTAGCTTGTGTTTCATAATAATGTCACTGAATGATTGTTATATCAAACCGACCGACTGATTAGTTGGAAATGTTCGCTTTGCGTGCAGTGATATGTTGTTTGTATGGAACGTTATTTTAATATTTCAATTATATTCGTAATACAAACAACTAAGGAGGCACGCGTTACGTTACATAAAGCGTTACGTTAGGTTACACGTTATCAAAGCAATCTTTGGTAGAGTTGCGAGATTAAATATCACTCGCACGACATACCAATGTTTCGTTTGTCTCTGGGGTGTTCACGCTTTGTGAACGATTAGTTTCTGTATTATTGTTCTTGCTTTATATGTAATATCCAGCTATACTTGCAAGAAATTATAGTATAACAGTCGTCTTTTCAAAATATTCTCAACATAAATTCGGTTTATTAGGAAAAGAAAACGTCTAGAAACGTCCGTTATTCCATTCTGTCAATTCCGTTTTGACAAGCTTAATAAAAATATTATTTTCGATGTAACGGGAAGCGTATTAATATCAGGATATCAGATTCCAATTTTGACAGTTTCTGAACGAATTATTATTTGTTTATCGAAAGCAGTGGTTCTACCAAGAATTATAAATTAAAAAAAAAAAACTAAATTTAATATGTCAATACATATTACCAATCTAAGAAAAGAAATAATGTAAAATCTGTGTATTATTGGACTGCGGTTTTTTTTCGTTATTATAGAAAACCTTACTATCAGATTTACTATTGTGATAGCTTACTGGGTCTGAATATGGCAGGAAAATCGTTTTCTAAAGATAAAGAAGAACGCCTAATAGAATTTTTTATTTGACGTTATTTAATAGAATAACGGGTGGCTCTAACGACGTAAACCACGCACAATTTTAGTCGTTAAATATTATTGCGTGTATATTGATAATGGATTATTTAGCAAATGATTTTCTTACAAATCATGCAATTTACAGCATTACTACCTGTGAACTCCAAATCGTGATAGCACAAAGCAAGGCATTTACTTTGAATTTAAATGCATTATCTGATCTCTGTTTATCATTTACGTGATTCCTACTGTTATTTATAATGAAGCGACTTATTAAGAGGCAGTCTAACAGATGTATTCTTGTAAATTATCTGCCTAGTAATAATATAACGGCGACAATATTTACGGCGCCCCTTCGAAATGACAGCGACACTGTTACTAAAAGCCTTAAACGTCGCTATAAAATTAAGCGCCTTTATCTGATGGTAATTTATCATGTTCCAACAGCTGCATTAATTACGCTTAAAGTGATAAGAAAATAAATATTTATTTTTGTTTTAGAAATCGCTTATTAGCGATATGAGCGCCGTTTATATTGTCCTATAACTGTTCATCTTGTTTATAAGGTCTTCTGTATAATATCTATTAAAGTATATTATTGTTAATATTGTATTTAGATACCGAAACCATTTTTTAATAATGTATAGCCAATTAGATACCCGATTTTTCTTTGAAAGAGTTGTACATTTTTTATTTAAAAAATACTGGAATTGTATTAACTATTTACATCAAATTTAAACGAGTTTTGATTTATTAACTTTCTATGTGCTGGATTTATTTCACGTGAATGTAAGAGAGAGAGCTTACTTAATCAAGCTTTTCCAAACTTTGTAAAACTTCCGCAAGGATAAAGTATATATCTATATATTGTCTACGTATAAGTGTACAACAGTATAAAATATATAGTTAAGGGTTGTAATAGAGCTCAGCTCGTCAATATTTGGCACTAGTACTCACCCAACTAAAACATGACTACTTTATGCAAATAGCGTCCGTTTTAGGACCGCATCAAAATTGCCAGTTTATTTATTTACTTATTCAATGTTAATTGATAACATAACAAAAAACCACTTACATTAAAGAACATAATAATTAATACTTCTACACGTTTATTGTTATCATCGAACAAAGAAAAAGCTTTGTTATGTACAAAAATAGAACTAAGTTTTATATAATACGCACCGTAGCAATGATTTCCATAACCATTATGCCACGTACTCAACCTACATATAAAAACTTTTGATGTCTGAATCTTCACAAAAGAAAAACAACCATTCGGTTTTGTAGGCAGAACGTCTAAAGTTCGGGAGGTAACGGTTCCAATGCAAATGAGATCCAGCTATTATTATTATTAGGTATTGTAAGACACGTATCTACCTTTTGTTCGAGCGGTGATGACCCTTGTCGGGCAAATAAATTACGCGAACGGACGTGAAATTTTGAACACGTGAAATAATTTCCCAACTTAAATGAAATGCTGAAACGTCAAAAAGTTATAGGTGAGGGAGAGCATTTTAATTAAATCTAATTCTGACACAATTGAGGGAATAAATACGTTTGGATTCACGGAGAATTTGATAATATTTCACCTCGGGTACGTCGTTGTTTGGAAGGTAAACGTCGTTCTTAAAAGAAATGCTCACATCGAGATTGAATATTGGCTACGTTAAGCGGTTTAAGGATTATCGTTCTAAGAACTAAGAGAGCTTTCACTTCAGTTACACTGATTTCACATTGACGCTTTACATGTATTTCATTTCTTAAGAGTGCCTTGATATTTTATTATATGCTAATATGTATGTATATATAAAAGGCACTATAAAATTCCAACAAAAACATGTAAATATACATTGACTGGTTTAAACATGTTAATGGAGAAACATACACAACGAACCAACGATTGCGTGTGCAAAGAAATTTCAAACTTCCTTCGTATAGATATTATCTCCGGGCAATTTTAAATGATCGTACACCACGGATCAATACACGGAAATGTATGCTTTAAAAATTTCTTCGTCATCGCCAACATTTTTAGCATTTTACTCATTTACATTTCACAATTGAACTTTAACTTAAACTAAATAATGGGGATTTTACCCTCCTCCGTTTACCCCTACGGGGAAATACAGAGTTGTTGTTGTTACTTTTGAAGATGGCTCTTACAGAATGAGAAGGGTTTATGGAAAATACCAGGATATACACATTTTAAAAGGAATTTACATGCAAAGGTTTAACTAACTTGTAACTTATATACCAATAGTTGTTACTTGGGTACGTATTACGCGCGTAATTCTAAATATGTAATTGTCATAAACATTTCATTGTTTACTTGTTTTCTTTAAAGTTGCACCAAGATAGGGATTATTATCACGTTTACAATAGAATTCATTATACGAGGCAAGTTGCTGCGTCACTTCAATTACAAATAACATGCGTACCGAAGTACCAGAAAACAGAGGAAAGAGCTGTATTATTTTACTTCATCTATGTATAATTAAAAAATACGCTATATACATCTTTCTTCCAGGATTTATGAACCATGCTATCTCCGAACCAAATCTGAACTAAATCCGTTCACAGGTTTTGCTGTAAATACTTTAATAAATAGGATTACATTCGAGATGAGAAGGTTAATAAATATATATTTTAATTTAACAGATGCCCTTTTGTAATTACGAACAGAAAATTGTGTAACGAATGTAGAGATTTGAAAATTTAGCAGATTACGAAATTTGAAAAAAAAACTTTCAATTTCATTTTGCTTCTAACCTTCTTAACAAATACTACATTTGAAAGGTATTCCGAATGAATAAGAGCACGCAATGTACCATTTTTACACACCTTCATTTGCTAATAAACATATAATACATAATTCTATAGAAGCTAGAGAGCATTCAACGACTTAAATTCACGTATAAACCTTAATTCCCAAGAAGATGGGATCACGAAGCGACCTATCAAGGTAAATGTCAAATAAAAGTCAGAAACGTAGACACAATGTTCAACAGTTCAGACATTTTGGTGATTACGAGATTGAGATAACCGTGTGTTCTTTAACACATATTACATATTCTATACATAATATAACTGAAATGTATGCTCTACGTGTCCATGCATTTTAAATGATCCATGACAAAGATCCATGTAAGAATATATCTATAGAAAATAATGTATATTTTAAGGTCGCAGTAGTACTAGCGTTGCAGCTACCGGTTATACCTAATACTTTTATGAAATGATTGGAAATAAAATTAATGTTAAGAATGTAATATGAAGCGCTGTATGAAGTTCATTTTTTAAATAGGATCTGTCACAATGTAACGGTTCCTTAAGTGTAAGTATCGTTTTTTTTTTTATTTTAGTGTTAACATTCGTTTCGTTTCAGAGAAAGTGTTACCACCGTTAAAAATATATTATTATAAACAAACGTTGTAATTTATTTATTTCATTATTGTAATGTTTCGCACCAAACGTGTCATGGCACTGGAAGCTTGTTTAAAGTATTGTTATTTAGAAAATGGTATAAAAGGCGAGGTAAGAAGGATATTTAATTCGGTGTTTGGGGAGTAATAAGGGAATGATAACGCTCTTCAACAGAACATTGTTGAATAATGCAGGAATGTTTTAATTTTTTTTATATAAATTGTTACGGAACAGTTATCCTATGAGCATGTGGGAATGTTTATTGTAAAGGCACAGCTGATCCCCACACCTAAGTGGTAGACAGCATACACAACATGACAAATAGTCACGAAGCAACTTTTTTAGGCCTGGCGACACTACTGTCAACTAACTCACGCAGCTTTTTATATCTGTGACCATATATAGACTGTAACCATCTAATATCAGCGCCTAACATCACCTGCTGTTTTCAACACAACAAAATGTTTCTGTCGAAATATAATGCGCATTGTCCATTTCCATCCTGTTGCTACTCCAACATATATTCTTATGTTCAATCGCAATATGAGAGCTATGGAGGTTTTATTTGTTGATTTAATTTATGTAATGTTGATATAAAGTCAGATCTACACAGCTTACCTATAAATCGGAACTCCAATCTTCGGCGTGCAACTATTTAAATCACTATTGTCCTTTTTTCCCTTCCAATAGAATAGCGGAAAAGCTAAAAATATGAACGAACACTTCTTGTCTAATTCCCAATACTTTTTAAACTTAATTTTAATAAGCTTAGCTGTTTCAGACACTGTAATAATCACTTGGTTATCAGGCACAATGATTAATATTACTTTATTGCCTACATGTGTTGTATGAACGCGTTCAAGGCACAGAGGAAAGTATCTACATACACAAGCGAAGTCGAAAGCAGTGGGCAAAGTAAAAACCGAGTCTCGAAGCGTTGAAAATTGAGAAAGACGTACTAAGCTTAGTATAACTTAGTAAAGTTTTGAATATCGATATGTTGCGAGGGCTTCAGGCACGTTCCTTTTTAAAAACTTTTTTTATTCAGTACATTTTATTAATTTCCCTTCTGCTTTAATAAAGTTATCAATTTCACATGGTGATAAAATATATCTCAATTATCTCGTACATAGCCAAATATGTTTTTGCTACTTTTAGTAAAAATAGGTAATTGAAAATACACGAACTAAAAACGTATATGTATTTAAACTTTTTATAACATGTAACTGTTAGTAATGATTAAAATTTAAACATACTCAAATATGTCAAAAAATTTAAATATACTCAAAAATGTGTAAACGTAACTTCATCATAATGTAAATTTGACATCACTACGTAAAATAAAGAAACAACCTCTATGTAATAATATATCAAGTAAAAACCTTATAATTTCTCTTGATTTTACAAAACATCGCCTACGTCTAGACCACATATGTTTAGACAATATTTTAAATTTCATTACACAGAACGCTCGTATTCAGGAATTCATTTTATTACGTTAAAATAATTTGTTTTTGTAAAAGAAACATGTCATGTCTGTAAGGATAGAGATTTGGCAGTCGTTGCTCTTTGCCTACCCCAGAACGGATTTGATAATGATACCAACTTTGTAGGATAGTTTGGTGTTAGCTTAAAGTAAACTAGTGCAATTAAATAACTGATTACACAATGATAAGGAAATTATTGCAAAATTCTAACCCAAACTGTAACAACAGTTTATATCATTACTAACGATGCCAGAAACTTAAGAGGCTTGCAAATTATGAGCAGCGCTGGAACACCTAATCTACTTTATTGGCGCCGATTCGGAACAAAATTATAATTTCTAATTGTACTGAACGAATTCATGAATTCATTTAATAATGACCTCAAATATTTTAATTGCAATTGCAATAAAAATTTACAACAATCATTTACATTAAATTTTTTATACAAAATCTATGTCTAACTTTTTATTTCAGCAGTACTCTTTTATGCAATAAGCATTGAAACAGTTTGGAAGTTGTGAACAAGTTGGAAAACGTGTAAAATTTCGTTTGTACACGCTTCAAGCTTGTTGAAACAAATTTTGTATTGAGTAATTTCCAATCGAACGTTGTTAATACTTAATGACTCGTTTTGGCAACTTTAACGTTACTGAAACGAGTCATTAAGTATAACGTTTCCAGAATTTATGCACAGATTTTTAATAACCGTTCGTTGTTTAATCATTCGTTCGACGGGTCAAATAGTAAAGACACTGTCGAATAAAGTTTTGCGAATTAATATTTGAAATGAGAACTATAGAACTAGAAACATGACTAGTAAGCAATGTGCTAATCGACTTTTTAATGGCAGCCGCTGTTAACCGATTTAAAAAAAAAAATCACACTTCGAGCGTCCGAGTCAGTCGGTCCCAATTGATGTCGTTAAGTAACAGTCGTCAAATCTGTTCGTACATATTTTCTATCATTAAGAATCTTTCGATACACGAGTTAGCTTGTTTCTCACGTCTATATATTTAAGGATTTAAGTATCTGTACCAATCTCAGTACCAAATATTATTACAATTTAATGAACTTACAAAATGATGTAGAAGAAACTGACGTTTACAAAGTAATTTAATTTTATTTTATTGCTCAACTTTGGTAACAGTGTCGCATTGAGACGTTTTAAATAATTAAACAAAGTTCAACAATATCTCGTAACAAGGTTCGCGGGAACGCGCGCTGGTGCCATAAAGACGGTAATGACGTTATCCTCATAATAACACCTCACATTGCCCACCTGCTGGCTTCCTAAGCAAACGTTTATACACTTAAGCAACAAGCAACGTAAAATGTTACACTTACGACCTGTCATGTTTGAAATAATCCAACTTCAAACAGATTGATATCAAATTTACAATTTTTTATCACTAAAACCCGCTCTCAATAAAAATTATATTAGAAGCTGCAAATATTATTTGGCAGTCAGTTTAAAATTGTGGTAGGTATTTCTAACACTTCGTTTCAAAACTTTACACGGTCGTATAAAACTAATGAAATCAATCCGTGGATAGTATACACATGCCTTTTTTTTAACTCTCTGTCTATCTAAAAATCATACTTTTTCAAATAAATTTTTTTCACCATAGCATTACTTTTATCCCTTTGTCCCTTTTTAAATATACAAAGTTTGCGCCCTAGTGACCAACTACAAATTGCTGTGATTTTAGAAACCTAAGTAAACGGACCGCAAAAGATTTTTTTAAACATAATGTGTTATTCAAGGTCCATTCTAAGAACTTTTCTTTAATGTTTATCTATCTATCTATCTATCTATCTAATTATAAAACTTCGTGACAGCTCTTAAATACAAAAAAATGTTATTTCGAAAGACTGACAAAACATATAATACTTTTAATTTTATAAACAACTTGCATATTCCATTGAATTCATAAAAACTCGATTCTAAATTTCGACTACATGGCACAAAAATTGTACAATACGTAAATTGTATTGAATTTATCCATTGATATTCTTTTTAATCTAACACTTTATTTATGTAAGGCCAATCATAATAGATTTTATGAAACAAATTCTCAAAATTAAATTTCTCTGAACAAAACCAATTTTATTATTTTACTTAATTTATTACTGCTTACAGAAAAACAAGAAAAAGATGATCCTACATAAAGATAAAAAGAGTTGCAAACTTTAAGAACGTACAATTGTAAAGAGAATAAAAAAAGTAAAATTAACTTGTTTACGAAAGCGCGCCAAAAAATCTCATAGATAAAATAGGCGTGTGTTAAGCTAAAGACAGACTACAGACAGAGAAGAGTAGCGTAGCATAGAACATAAACATTGTAGTGCAGTGCGTTCAGTGCGCAACAGGGTGGCGCGTAGTACCTGAGGCGGCCGCCGGCCGGTGCGGTCTGCGGAGCGCCAAGCCAAGCGCCGCTCCACGCGGACTGACGCTCCGGCGGCCAGGACGCGCCCAGCAGCGCTCAAGGGTTGCTAGAACGAACTACCATTTTCCTCAATTTATGGGAAACCAGTTTTCTATTCTTATTTATCGCTTGGTCTGGCTGGAAGTGTAACATTACTTTCTACTACATAGAAATACAGAAAAAACTAATGCAAATACAAATTAATGAGTACAAATGTATAAAAGAAGGTATATATTATCACTTGTTTATGATGATATTTTAAAGTCCTAATAATATACATTGGAAAAATTCTCTACTTTTAGTGAGATTAAATGAAACATGCAGAAATGAAAAAAAATAATACGCTTGCTAATTTTGAAAATAATTTTACTGCTTAAATATTTTAAACTAAATAAATCCTCCATCCTCGTGATCGCTGAAATACTCGTACAAGTAAAAAATACGGAAATGTATTTTAATATATACTCATATATTTATTTAAATATATATTTTAATATATACTCTACTTTCAACTTTTTTCTAAAAACAGTTTTGGAATAACAACGCCAAAATAATTTCAATATATGAACAATTAGTGCCCCGGGTAGACGATAAGAAAAACAAGTTTGTTATGAAAACGAGAAAAACTCATTCCACGCCCCTCTACTTTGCATCAAATTAGAAGAAGTTTCACCGTTGCTACCTAGACGATTTTTCATAAAAACCCAAACGCGGTACAATAACATTGCAGATGTATACCATATGTATGTACATATAAATATAAAACAAATAAATCAATTTAATTCATTTTACTATTATACTCGTATTGAATATGTTTAATACTTACTATACTTACGTCATAAAAAAGTCAGTTTAAGAAAATGAGTGCAAAATGCTCGTAATGTAATCAATAATTCATTTTTTCATTGACGAAATATAGGCGGAAACTTGTATTAAACTACTGATACTATTGCTCCAAAATTAGGAACACTCTTGCCAAATTTTCCTTCTGAAACAGCTGCTCAATTACTTAAAAACACTAATTAAACAGGACATTTAAACCACGTTTAAAACTCCCGGGCAAGCGTTCGCCGAAATGGGAATGAACGACTTCCTTTACAGTCGTAAAATATATCAGCATTCGTTATCCAGGACGAAAACGGGACCTCTGTAATTGGCAACCCTAGCGCCCGCCCCGCGCCCCTACGACCCGGCCAGATATTATGCAGGGGGACAATCGAGGCGAGGGGAAGACAACCTGTGCCGGATGGACCACCCGGATCTCCCACCCTTACCTGCATCCCTTTCAACTAAAACAACTGATGCCACAATAAAAACAAACCCGATGCACTTGGAGCGAAACAAACTACAAACACACTCGACCCAAATACGAAAGTAAATATTAAACTGGCGTCTCTGAAAATCTAAATAAACAAGGAAAGCGAACGGAACATTTACGTACTGGCGCTGTAAAAGATATCCGTGCACGATTTTTTTCCAACGATCCGATCGAAGCTCGATGTTCTGTGATTGAAATTTTTTTAAAGCGGTTTCTATAAAATTCTCCGCGACGTTCGGTCGTTTTCGTTGTTTCCTTATGCCGCTTGTTCGTTAACTATTCCTTTGTTGAAAGATTCTCTATTCACTGTTACAATGTTGTATAAATATAAGTAATGGAATATAAATAATCAAACAATTATATAAGTACTACGCTTGTTTTTATGTAGCTATTGCCAACTCCGAAATTCTCAATTTCATAATGATCCTAATTGCTAACTTGAGTATAATGTTATGCACTAACTTTAACATATTTTGTTAGAGAACGTAGTTTTAGCGAAAATACCTAAAATCTAATTGAGAATATTTCTAAATTCTACGCACAATATAACTTGTCACATCGAATATTTTCTGTTGGAGAGAAAATCTGAATTTCAGAAACCGTCCTTTTGTCACACAATAACATTGGGAATATCATAGTTAATTCTAGTTGACACAAATATAAAAGGATCATTAATCGTCGAATACTCGCGTAGACCATAGCAACTACTAATGTCATAAAAAACATTCTGGGACGTAATGGGATGGTAATGGAATTATCAATCAGATGCAAGAACTATTGGAATAGGAACTACATATTTTAAAAGAATCCGCATTTTATCTGCCTCGTTGGTCGAGTGGTTGCAAGCACGACTGCCGATCGGGTCCTGGGTCCTGATCCTGGCCCTGGCTCGTCCTGGGTCCAAATCCCGGGTCGGGTACTCTTGCATTTTACAATTTAGAGTTTTTAGTAGTGACTCGGGCTATAGATCTGTGTCTGGTATATGGCAATAGGCCACCTATTCTGTGAGTGTACTACACTCCTCTGCCTACTTCTTCGGGGATTAGGCGTGATATTACTTTTTTTTATTTTTTCACAGTTTGTAAATTATTTATGCTTTTAAATTTATCTGACGAGTAACAAGTGTATATCTATGCGTGCTTACTTCTAGTAAGACAAAAAACATGTTGATGATTAACAAATGTTATATTGGAATTGTTAAACCAATTGTTGTTTTGTTGTATCGACTACCGACCAACCGAATTGTTCATTTATGTTATACATGCTGAAATATTGCAAAAAGACGTATAATTGACTCTGTTTAACACAGTGATGAAAATAAATATATTATGTACCTATAACGAACCGTTCATTATTTTCAAGTTACTCTCCGATACCAATTAAAAATACACGCTTTGAATATTTCAAAATTGAAACACTGCTCGTTTATACGTCGTTTCCAATGGCCGAGTGGATCTTATATACAGGCGAATCTTCGTACAATTTCATTCATTTACATTCATGTTGCCCGCTGTCGAAGTTTTAATTGTATTGTTTCCAATGAAGTATTATATATTCAAATTAACAGTGACCTATCTGCCTTTATTAATTTTCGTTATGTAAAATATCTTAAATCGTTCATTAATCGTTCTGAAATTACCCTCGTTAGGGAAATCAAACACTTACTCTAGCTAATTGGCTATCGACCCAGTTACATTCGAATTTCCCAAATTACTAGCTCATCATGAAATTTTGGGTTTCTTTTCAATATTTTTAAGTCAGATCCTAGCTGATGGGGGAAAAAGGCGTCTCCGAAACCCTCATGCATATGTGAAGAGAATATTTAGTATTATAGAAAAAGCATGTCAAGTCTGTGAGGATAGAAATACGAGTATATGACGCTCTGTGTTTTCTACCTACTCCGGAAGCAATCCGCTGTGACAATATCATAATAAAAACATTATTTCACAGCAATAACAGAGCATATGACGGATGGTATTTTCGAGTATAACCAACACTTGTAGTACAACATACGTCTTATTTGACACTCGCTTTCACTTGTAATCTTCTAATACCATTCCTTAGGTAAAACTATGTTTCCAACCCTTGTAGGAGCGTAGACGTTATGAAAACTTTCATTCTACCGGTATTCAAATGCTTAAACTGCGTAAATTTACCTCAAAATCTAACTTTCCTTCTATGTGGTGGCCCAATTAACGAAACTATTTTACAAAGTATCAGCTAGAAAAATGAAAATCGAAGCTTTATATTTTCAACTTCCATATTCCTCCATCCTCATCTATGACGAAATGGTAATTTAACAGATACTTTTACCAATGACTCATATCGGAATAATTATAAATCTCACTAACATGAACTATTGAACATTCACTACGACTACAAAAATGTTGCCCTGAAACAAATCAATAAAAATTAAACAACAGATTGAAAAAATCGATCATTTAATTAGATTTAATCACTTTGATTGGTTTCACACGTTTATCATCATCATCATCAGCGTATCTGAGTCCACTGCTGAACATAGGCCTCCCCAAAAGGGGGTTCATGCCCGTAATCTCCACGCTGGACATGCTGGTTGGAGATCGCAAGGCACAGCTTTTCGCACCGCCAACGCTGCTGCTCGTCGGCGGCCAGGGCATTTAGCCGTGCCTATTTAGGCTGCGCTATACCGCAATCAGCCGGTCGCCAGAGCCTCGTC
>DWEC01001701.1:0-12859 GCA_018245735.1 Microceris miodesmiata | reverse complement strand
GGCGTGCCATTGGAAAGGTCTATGTCCGGCAGTGGACGGGAATAGGCTGATGATGATGATGAAGAGAAAAATGCGTAATTTTACAGATAATGGCAGTACCACTGCTAAACGATTTCTAGAACATTGGAACGTAACGTTTATATTTATTGGTAATAAAATTATGATCTTTTACAAAGCTGATTAAGATAGTAATTCGCACCAATACGTAAATTTCGTTTATTAAATGTATGTATAGTTATATGATTTTAAATCAACCATATGTAAAAAATATACAGGCAATTGGCCAACATGGGAGACTATGATTTTAACCTTATTTTATGTATATCTTCTCAGCGAAACAATAAACGTGTTGATATTTTTTATTTATCTTAAGTCGTACAGACAAGTTGTCCCGCAGGAATATCTTAGCCGCTACGCCAGTTTCCCTCGAAGCAAATAAATTCTTCCAGATCAGAACATAACATTCCAAGCACTTCCGCACTGAATCTTGTTTACTGTTTTCTTATTCTTTTTCTACCACATGTAAATCAGGTAATTTCGGTTTTCAAATCGCAACACGATGCTTAATGCGAAGGGAATATTAATATAAGCTAATTCTTTTATTTATTTATTTGTCATTTAATTAGAAAAAGTTTTATATACATCTGTTGTATAAAATTTGTGTTGTGGTCTGTTGAGATAAAAGATTTAGAATAAGGGTCGATCTGTAACGGAATGGAGAAAATTATTTAAGGAAAAATAAAGAGCAGTTATATGACACACAGACACACCAATTCCATTTATTTGTTTAAGTGATCTAATCTATTATTAATATTTTATCATCACGCCAAAATCATTTATGGAGTAGGCAGATATCACCGATTGTTAAATATTTATCCCTACTATCTCATATCATCGTCATCGTCATCAGCCTATCTCAGTCCACTGCTGGACATAGGCCTCCCCCAATGAGCGCCATCGCGCCCTGTCTCTTGTTGTTGTTTGGACAATAGATATGGGAAACACTATTGGTGCATAATTTAAACTAAACATTTAGTCTGTCTAAAACCAAAAATATCTAGAAGCCACAAAAGAGCGCCACAAATTAGACAAGACCCATGTCCAACGCGGGCTATAAAGGACCGATAAATGCCCGAGATTTATGTTGGAATTCAATACGATATCTATTAAATTTCAACATAAATCTCAACATGACGACGATTTTAGGTATTATAGCAAACAACTTTTTACTTAAGGTCAAGGGATGGTTTTGCTATAATATATTTTAGGACTTTTATTTAATTGTTACTGTATAGAAAGATGATTTAATTTTTATGTATATTTTTGAGTAGGTAAGTACATAACAAGTTAGAACAACCCAACAATACTTTTTCCGGCCTAAGATCCGAACCCAGGACCTCTTGATCAGAAGTCACGCTTGTAACCAATAGACCAATGAAGCGGTGAAAGGATTTTTGGAATATGATAAATTATTATTATATGAGGCATTTTAATGAACCGAGTACCATCGAACCTGACACTTGTAAAAGTAAATATGTACATAGTTACATGACGAAATATAAAGATTTGTAACAAACGTTGTTCCTTTGTAAGTACATAATATCAAACGTGGCCATACCTCTTGAATTACATACAATTATTTACGAGTATCAATCGCCATTTCAATAGAAATCCATCTCCGAGACCTCTAACATTTTGTTGAAGGAATTTTGAGGGGCCGTCCATATGAACCTGTAAGAATTTCTTTAGGCAGTGATACTATTGGGGAACATAAAGAAATCTCAGATACAAAGGGATGGAGATAAGTAAAGTACAAATGTATTGACGTATTTTACAAGAGTTCCAATTTATACCCAGTAGGTAGGTATCAATATACCGTCAGGTCTCGTGAAATTCATAAGCTCATGAGGTCTCCATGGTAATCAGTGTTTTTCAATAGTAAGCATTAAGACTTTTTATAGTGCTTTTCTTTTTATTTCAAGTTTGAACAACATTGAACCTCTCG
The DNA here is from genome assembly GCA_018245735.1 of Microceris miodesmiata. NCBI lineage: Eukaryota > Metazoa > Arthropoda > Insecta > Lepidoptera > Hesperiidae > Microceris > Microceris miodesmiata. The sequence continues at coordinate 10,854 of DWEC01001701.1, read as the reverse complement.
AGCCACGGTCCGCTTCTTAAAGACTTAGCGCCTATCAAAAGCGAATAGCAACGCGACGCGGTCTAATTCCATTAACATTTCTGCAGGCGTTCCACTTTTCTTGTAAACCATTTCCCTAGTATTTACGGCCTCGCCGCGCAGATGTATGAGGGAAAAAAGCGAGAAATTCATTAATACGTGAGCAATAAAGATTCGCATTATTTTCACTGCCGCGTTTGTAGGCGGAGTAATAAATTCGTAATAAAGAGAGACGTTTGCCTGACAGTCCTCGTGCAAAACACATTGGTCGTATTTTATGATAATGGTGACACACAGCAGGACTCGTGAATATAATGCTACACAATGTACAAATGTGTAGGAGAGATCAATATACCTCAAGTCTGAGGTTTTACATACACAGACCAGCTGTTCATTCGTCCACGAATCGATGGCAAGAATAAAAATAGAAATAGTTATATGAGCCCTAAAAAGCACAAAGCGTCTAAGTTGAAATGGTATTAATATATTATTTAAGCATTATTTTATTCGTTTTCAGGTATAGTTACCTATGCGATACAATAATCAAAAAGAGTACCTATAACTGTACAAAACAGTATACTTACATGCATATTGCCGGGCATAGTTGCCATGGGGATAGGCAGAGACCAAGCATAACAAATAGCACAACAGAAAATAATAGTACGATATACGAGTAAGTTAGAACTTAATGCACTACCAACATTATTAATATCATAATACATTTTAATATTAAATGTAAACTAATGGTAACGTTACTGAGTGCTAAACAATGTAATTTAAATAAAAAAGTACTATGAAATAAAAACTAATCTTGGCATTGTATTGCACACAATCTCTGCCAATGTTTAAATTTTCCTCATAAAAAATAAAGTATCAATCTGGGAATATCATTCGGACGAGGGCCGCCAGGGGGCGCGTCTGTGCTGTAATTAAGTTAACGTCGCGACAACCCCCGAACGCCACACTTACATAGGGAGAGATTCATTATTACATATCCATAAAAAAATTATATGCCTCTATATATAAACTGAACATACAATAATACAGCATCTATTACGAAATTATATTATTACTATCATCACGCCAAATTCTGTACGGGGTAGGAAGAGCGAACCAAGTGGCAAATATGTCCATCAATGAAGACCTGCCATACTTCTTCCATATTCATCACTGGTCATACATCTTTTGGTGTATTTCTTCTCCAAAATTTTATTTTTATACTCGAGTAATCTTTCTGCCTTTCCATTCAACTCAAATCCAAATTCCCATTCAACAACAACCATTTTCTGATTTTCCATTCAACTTAAGGGTATCATATACTTGAAATATTTGATAATATCCTAAATTAATTACCTGTCATTGAAATGACCAATGTTCTAATATATCGATAAATACATATTCTCTTCAAAAATATTTTACCTATTACCTTTCATATTTATCATCGCTTCTCCCAAAAGGTTTTTTCAATAAATAAATTATTAAATTTATCGTCTCCTTTAGTTACAAGCTATTAAAGTTTTTCTGTTTAGCCCAAAGGAAGACTGGCAGACAATAATATTAGCATTAAGTCCGCCTTTTATACTATTTACAAGCCATTAAAATTTTCCTTTTTAGCCCAAAGGAAGACTGACAAACTATATTAGCATTAAGTTTGGGTTTTATACCACAAAATAGTTAATGGTGTAATAAAGAATACGTAAATGAACGTTTAGTACGCCTCTAGTCTGAGATTTCTAAGAACAGACAGTTTTCCAAAGTTAATTAATCCAAAATGAAAGCACAATAAGCTTACTATACACTTAGGCTCTGAAAACTAAGGGTTTAATTCGAAAACGACATCGGGGGCGCTTGTGTTTATAATGAAGTTGTGTGTGCAACTACCCCTGTGCGACGGACTGGGGCGCGCGGCGCAAGGACAGTACAAAAGCGTCTGGGTAAGGGATGATAAATTCTATAGCACAAATGTTGGACATAGTTTTTTCTTAACATAAGGACTTTTTCGCTAAAGCAATTATGATACCCTGATTATTGAATTATGTAGTCTTAAAGCAAATCTTGATTACTTCTTTTAAAGTAATTTTAGTATTTTTTAAGTAAATAGCATCAGATAGGGGGTCGCCGAAAAATAAAAGCAATATTACGGACTATGATTAAGTGATAAAATTGCATGAGTCACGTTGTTTCCATTATTTGGTTAGTAAAAGTGCAAAGAAACTTTCTGACAAAACTGATGGTAATGGGGAAAGTGGAATGCCAGAGACCACGAGGTTGAAACAGTCAATCCATGAATAGATGGAAAAAAAAGCATCAGCAAAATTTTTCATCGTATCCACGATCGTCAGCATTGAGAGAACATGTGAGAAAGGCAGAAATAGAAAAATTAAAATGAAACTTATATAGTCCAACGCAACACAGATAAATTCAAATTATACATTTCTAATTCAACATTCAACGCTGCACTTGATACAACTGTAGAATAAATGATGTCCCTCGAGATGAGTAAGCCTCACGACAAGCCGGGATTTAGGAGATAGAAGGAAATACTACTATTATTACTACTATTATTAGTAACACAGTAACATTTGCTCCCTCATAAAGGACCTGACTCATCAATACACAATTACGTACACAGCGAGGTGCTCCGTCAATTCGCAAATAAATTTGGTGAAATTGGGGTGATTTACAAAAGAGAATTCGTCACGCGAGCCGAACGTGCGCACAATTCTTGGGGTTGCAATGTTTTTGATGAATATGATAAAATTTGTTATTGAAATCAAGAAACGTGTGCGTATAGAAGACAATAATATTATGTATATTAATTTTGTTGTAAAGCTTAGCTAGACGCCCTTACAAAACAAACAAGTGTTTTTTGTGAGTTACTCAAGCTGTTTCTTTGTAAACCGCTTATCAAAATTGATGTCCGAAAATTACTTCATTTAACAATATGTGAAATCAGCCAACCCGTTTTTAACCAATGTGGTACACTATAACCTTGATCCATCTTACTCTGAGAAGAGACTCATGTGTAACAGTGGTTTATAATAGGGTTAATACTGATTAGTTATACCAGTCTATACTCAATAATGTTAAAGCTGGGGTTAAATGTTAAATGAGCTCGCTTTTCAGGTACTTCGAAGCATTAACGGAGAAGCAAGACCAAGAAGGCTTAGGCGCTGACTATTCCTCTGGAATTTGAATATCCAAGCGTAGGTGACTACTTACCGACGAAGGCTAAACTTGGTTACTACATAATATGTAGTAGTAGTAGTCCATTATATATCAACATGATAAAAATATACATGATAATAATCGACCCATTATAATTCCACTATTGGAATATGAGTCTCCTCATATATTGAGAGGGTTAAGGCCATAGTCTGCCACGCTGGCCACGTAAAGGTTGGCAGACTTCACACAACTTAGAAATATTTTTTTGTTTATTTTTTTTTAATTCTGAGGTGTGCAGGTTTCCTCACGATGTTTTCCTTCATCGTTAGCAAGTGATGTTTAAATTTAAAAATATACATGTTTAAAATAAAGCGTCTACATAACTTGAAGTTAACATCGGTTACTCACGCGCGAAACTTGTACATTAGAAATAAATCTGTATGTCTTTTGAGACCAGATATATATTAATTATTACTTGACGTCACTAACTGCTAAATATTATTAGATATCGACAAGGGTAATGAAAGTCACGCAAGCCCCCCATGTCGATGGTGGGAGGGATAGCTGGCCACCGTGTTATTACAAAAACGCCCACGAGATTCGGCTATTTGCCGATGTTTCGTAGAATTAGCTGTAATCTTACTCCCCGGGTATTAAGTACGAGTGAATTTGTCACGCTATGCAGCCCTAGGCTGTAAATAGGGTTGTCAATTGTTACAAAATTATATATAAATGTCTAATGTAATTAGTAAATAAATAGTACGCGAAATTACGATTCATTTTGAAAGATACTATTACCAATATATTCTTATAGGATTCGGCTCATTTATCATTCCGCTGTTGGAATACGAGTCTCCTCTCATAATGAGAGTCCTTATAGGATTACTGAGGTTTATTAAGAAATAGCTGTAAGGTATTTGTAGATAGAAATATTGACCGCCAGGGCCATCTGAGACCTGACGTGACGATGTAATAATAAGAACCACAATCATAGTAAGAAATAATGAAAACTGTATGGGATGAAACTTGTGGACAGAATTAACAAAGTAAAACCAGATATATTTTGGTACACACACCCTTACATAAATCTTCAAGTATTAAGCTAAAAATGACTAGTTGTTTTATAAAAAATGTTTAATCCCTAATTTTAGTCCAAACTATAATACTTATAAAATTTTTAAAAAATGTAATACACAATTATACATAGTTAACGAAGTTAGCAACCCTAGTTCATTCCACGGTTTCTTCCGTGTCCATGTTATAGGGTGTGTGAGTTAAACGGGCTTTTCCTAACTTATCGCAGTTTGGGATAACTACTAATCAAACATATAAAATATTCGTGAACTTTTGATACAACCTTTAAAACAATAGAATCAAATCGGTTTTTATGTAACAGCTAGAAATATAAATTCCTTCGTTTCTGTGGGAGCATTTCTTTATTTCTTGGTATTACAATATTACACGTATGAAGAACATGCTAATCGTTGAGCCAAATAAGGATCTGAACCACTATAGTATCTAATTGTCCCAATATACCAACCGTATTTTGTCTTAAAACAAGAAAGTTTATTATCAACTTTGCCACGCTGACCAAATGCAGAACGTCAAAAAGAGCAAGAATGGTCACTCAATCTTAGTAGATCATCCGATATCCTTGATAGCTCTAATGGTCATTCGACATGGAACGTCAAAAATAAGCAACAGCTCTGATTAAACACTATGAATCAGCGCCCAACGCTTAGTAGTGCCGAAATTTCATCATCAGAATTCAACAATTTTGATCGACACCTGGCATCTCGGTAGATGAACATACGTCGCCCTCCTCCCAGGTGGTACGACGACCTTAACGAAGCAGGCTAGATGCAGCAGATTTGCTGGGCCCCAAGACCGCGTGGATTGGCGCCAAATAAGTTCATATCCATCACAGTTCATATAAAAGCTCTATTAGCCTTCGGTACATGAGATATACTTGGAATAAAGCAGTTTCAAGGTCAAAGACATTAGGACGCACTGTATGAGACAAACAACTCATAGGACATCTGATAAACGCAAATTGTCGTATCCATATAAGATACGTCGCCCCGATTCGAATGGGTCTGTTGACGTCACACATCATGGAACCCGTCATGCAATTTGGCGCGTAATTAGATAAGGGGTGACAGTCGGGCGTACGGATTTATAATGCGATTTTAAGATGTACACAGATGTTGAAGGCACATTTCAAACGCTTCGAAACATCAGGACCAGGAGATAACTTTACATCTCGCTTAACATAACATCACGCCTGTATTTCCCCAAAGTGTTACGTAGTGAAGTGTCGTACACTCCCATGACTCAAAAGCTATTTTATGCGAGTATGTCTTGTAAAATAGGGGCTAAGACTATTGCAAACTATTTGCTTGTGAAATTAAAACAATTCTTATTTGCAGTAATAAGTAAGTTTACACATATCTAGATACGACTTAGTGACATACATTGTATTATTTAATAAACCAATGTTTGTAAAAATGTAAATCATAATTTCTATTTATATATATGTCTTTTATATCGCCAAATACTCATAACTTGTTACGTTGGTAGTTTCAATGTCACGTTTTTATCGGAATGACTGTCTTTTGTGAGATAATAATGTGTTCATATGAACTTGGAGACAAAGCGTTACACTTGAAATGTTGTTCAAGTATTTATATATGTATGTACTTCGCTTTCTGCCTTCACGTATAATTTATTACTTTCTTGTCTCCTACTGAAATACGTGTGTTGTTAAGAGCTTAGTCTATACATACATACGTGTATTGTATTATATTGTACTTTACCTACGTGGGTAATCTCATTTATTTTTTTTTCGTCTCCAATTTTAATCCACTGATATTATCTTTGTTACATTTAGAAGACACTTTGGCATCTAATCCTTCAAATCTCAAATTGCAATTATAACCTAACAGTCGCCACAGTCGCATTGCTACTCCTGAGGTCTGTGGTCACGTCTAATACGTATTCGACCGGCATTTTTTTCCAGCCAAAGCATAAATTGTTTTGTAACAGCTCCCGTGCAATAGAAATTAGTAATGGCGCTAGTCGATAGTTTTGCTGGAAAAGAAAGTTATATGGCTTAAAATAAGACAAAAAATAGCCTAAAAATGTTCAACGTACAACTAAGCTAGTAACTCTTAGGATTGCGAGAGAGACTGATTAAACAGCAACAGGAATAGAAGAAACAAGGCTCCTATGAGGAAGAAGCTATAATTATGCACTCCGAGACCTCTGATAATATTCAACAAATACATTTACAATGAACCCGTTCCTGATTAATAGGATCATCCTTTCCTATCTAAAGTAGTGTCACCATATTATTAAAGACGACACAAGCAATTTTTATATATTACATTTGTATCTTCTGTACACTTGTAAGTCTGTTGCACAAAATCAATTGAGCTCTAGTCTGCAACACCGAGCGACAGTACCTACACCACGCCATACATTTAATCTGTATCAACAGGTGCATTATTCACTGGAAGATACTATTTTATTTAATTTTAAGTTAAAATATTTCCAAAAATAAAACATCGATAACTTTGGAATTTGAGCTTGTCGTGGCCATCAGTTGATAAAACGGGTGCGTAGATATTCACAAAATGGACATATTTAATGACACTGATGGGAAAAATCATCAGACGATCATTAATACCTTTATAAGCTTCTAATAGTCTTACTGCTATTTCTAAACGGATTGTAAATCTAACGTCACTACCCTAACGTTCGTACGTTGGAGTGTAATTTTATTATAAGCCCAATCAAGATTTTCAGCGAAGTTACGTGACTTGAGAAAGGAAACGGTGCAAATAAATTTTTTATCTTTTACGACCTAACAGCTCTGACAGGAAGTACTAGGTTTAGTACGAAATTCTAAAAAGCATGGCTAACAGTTATCGGCTCAGGTCACGCGATTTTATTTAATACTACTTTATATCACACTGCCCCGCCTGGCACGCGACGCAGGTATGAAATAACAAAACTTATTTGGCTGTGTGCACATTCTATTTCATTGTAACACCTCACAGATATTTGTAGATTACAGAAAGATAACAAAAGATGGATGGGTGGGTGTGATATTTACCTAGAAAAAAATTTACATTCTCGCATTCACAGCAGAAATGCTTCATGCTATGAAACCCTCCATTTTGGAATTAACGTCTGAGATGTTACAACAACTGTATGATATGGACAGATTCAAGAAAAGTACAAAAAAGGTATTTTGGAAAAAGGCAAATGAGGAAAGAATTTTTAACATCAAATAATTGTAAGAATTATATTTTATTATCAGGATTTATAAAAAGTTAAAACATTTTTGTTCATTTAGACTGTTAAGTAAATGATATAAATAGAAAAAAGGTAAACATATCGAAAATCGCTGGAGGACGATATTAAGTAAATACACCCAATCAAATGTGTATACATATCTAGAGACGTTTGAAGTACCCAATCATAAGCACCAGTCAGCCATAAAAAGCTAACGACTATTCCTGGAACCTATACTAAGCCCATCGTGCTATTCATGTACAATTTGATTACTCTTCGCAGGTGGTATTTCCTTTATTTGCTAATACTGATTAATTATCCTTTATTATAACATTGATACCGTTATACCATTGCTTGATATATGTGGCTTAAATTGTGAATACGCGAACTTGAACAATAGGATCCCATAAAGGGGGCTGCAAGGCTTCACTCTGGCACGCTTCCGCAACAATTCCGCGAATATTTACTGTTGCTGAACCTTTAATAGAAGGGTGAAAACAACAGTCAATATTGGAATAGTAAAAGTGAAACAATTGGATTGAAAACAGTCTTTGAGACAAACGAAAAGTCAATGATTGAAATGTTTTATTACTGATCTATATTGTCCTTGTTTTACATTACAATAAATAAAAGATGCACTTGAAAGATGTTTTAATATACAAAATTCATTCTATATAATTGCAGTATCTAAAGTTACCATCACTCAAGATTATATTTTGAAATAATTTTAAATCATTGAACGCATCATTTCACTTATTACAAGTCACCAAACAAAAAAAAATACTAATGTAACTGAATACTACTCAATATTATTCAATTTTTGTTGATATAAATGGTTCTCTAAAAGCCTGTTTAAACATAGAAGTAACTTACAGCTAGTTAAGGCCCTTTCCGGATATAATAATCAATAGTTCACTGACCTACGCTAACACGTATATAGCAAAAAAATTCATTATACCATGTTTTACTCCGCTCCCTAAGTATGCCCACACACGCATACATTAGTGTTGCGTGGCGAAACGGGAGCGGCTTACTATCCACGGTCATATCCAGGCGAAACTATTTGTACGGGACGTCCTATTTAATACCCATACGTCCCCTTGTCACTTTCCTTACAATATTTTCTGTCTTTTAAACAAATAATTTCATCTAAATATTTTGTTGTAAGGTATTAAAAACTAATGTTAAATGTAATAAAAAACATAGACGATAACCTGTTATATTAGTAAAAAAATAAACAGTTATTTTAATACGTAACGAACTAACAGTAACGAAATCTAAAGAAACAACCGAGAGTTGCCACAGCATCATAAGATTAAAAATCATTTATTTTAATGGTCGTTTATGGTCATTTATTTTACTTGTATAGAAAAAAATAAATTCCCAAACATTTTTCTGCTAAAACACCAAAGGTGTCGCTAGTAAAGCTTTATATATGTAAGAAATCATAACCACATCATTTACACTATTTACGTTTAATTTAAAATCAAATTATACTACAGGAATAACGCAACAGAATGGAAACTCTACACAAAGCGGACGAAACTGCACGCCAAAATATTGATTCATGCCGAATTTGAGGGGCCCTTAGTTGACTACTCCGGTCGCGCCTCGGTTGCACTGCCGCTCCCCTTTTATGGACTTACGCGGCTGTAATTTCGAAATTACGAGAAGTTGTTTCTTAGACACTTCCGAATTTTCTAGAACATTCATTTAGGTGACGTAATTTTATTCGTTTATACAATGATATGATATAGTTTGATTAGTGTATGCGGATGTATATTCAATGGTACGAAATCTTATTACTTGGCCCTTAGTGATCTTTGCCCTTCCTATGTGTATGAGGATTGAATAGTAAATCAACTAGTTTATTTAACACCCCGTTTGAAACCCATCGTTAAAGAACCGTTATATCTTTTTTACAGCGTACGAAACCTTTTACAGCTTAAATTCTAGAGGTGGCAATAAGCGCAAGTGCCCCCCTCCACCCGTTCGTTGAGCAGCACTCTGGTTTTATATTGACCAATATTTTAAAGACAACTGAGGATTGCAAAAACGAACGGGATGTAAAAAAAGGCTTATGTTAAAAAAAACTGCCTTACGACCAATAGATGTCTCTACTGGATATCAAATGACTCAATCGAAACTACAATCACGGTTGTATAATACATTAATACGTCTTAAGAGAAATATAGAGTAAGAGAATGCGTAAAAGAAATATACCGAATACTAAGTAATAATAATAATTCACATAGAGCGGTTGTCAGTTGATGCTCAACGCATTTGGAGACACAAAACTGCTATCCGCTGTTTACGACTGCAAATGTAAGATTTTGCCACATTCATGACCATAAAATAGTACTTGTGACAAATAGAGCGGAGAAGAATCGAAGAAAATGGGAATGACTACTTTTCGTTTGATTTCGTTTCTTTATTTTGTAGGTGCATTTTTTTATTAATTTTAGACAAAACATCACCCCTGTATATCCCCAAAAGGGCAGGCAGAGGAGTGTAGTACACTTCTGTTTCAATATTAAGTACATTCGTATATTTTTATTAACATTTTTCTCATTCTACTGTTCTGAGACACTGAGTGTTGAGGCCATTGTCTGCCACGTTGAACAAGTGCGGGTTAGTAGAGTTCACACGCCTTACAGAACATTTCCTTTTTTGGAGAATTCTAAGATATCAGATTTCCTCACGTAAGACTCACAAATTATCAAACTCAAAGACATTCATTAATTCTAGAGTCATTAGATTGATGTTATTACCTACTCTACATCAACACTAAGTGTATTTATTATACGCATACAGTACTAGAGGCGACGTATTGAATTTGATAGGAATATAATTAGTGCACAGACATGACCTACTATGTCGGTCATATATAAAGGAGATAAGTTATTGAAGCGCTATGTGTGTAAGGCGTTATCGGATGGTAGAGCAATTCACCATTATGTATAGTGAAACAAAACCAGACATGTCTTTTCATGGGCAAGCTTAATAGCTTCCCTTATATTAAAAGGATGTATAGCTTCTTATATAGCTAGCCTCTCAATCATTTACATATTTTACTGTCACATACTCGCAAATTTGAAAGGTTTCTGTAGATCCGTTGTCAACCATCTCACTCACCGATATTGAGGTACCAACCGAAGGTAATACCGAAGGTATACCGAAGGTATACCGAAGGTAAACCGAAGGTAATAAAAGTGATGCAATCAAGTTGGAGTTTTAGGAAATTAGTGTAATAACTGACTGTAGGCACTATGTTCTTTGCCTTAACAATATGACGTAACCAGTTGAAAAAAATTAAACCGTGGGGCACAATATTTCAATACTATTGCTTTCTATATCGCTTCATCATCA
>DWEC01001700.1:0-12860 GCA_018245735.1 Microceris miodesmiata | reverse complement strand
CCCCGAAAAACGTATGTGAGTTAAGCCGGTACATTTATAATCATGTGTATAAACACTCACGAAACATTTAATAGTAAAATTTACAACAAATAAAATCCGTGTATAGTGTTTTCGGTATAGCTCGATTACTCTGCATAGCGACCTACTCGTAGCTGTGCTCGGCAGGTTTTCATGGGAGGCCTCGGATAGATTCGAAACTAGTCGAGCTGTCTCGAAACAACGTATATGAGTTGAGACAGTTAACAATTAAATCATATATACGTATATACATTCGCAAAACATTGAATAATCAAATCAATATTAGCTTTCACATTAAATAATTCACATTCATGACATGATACGAAAGCATTTGGATATGTGAACGGAGGAAAAAGGACAAAACAATAAATAACGACACCGCTCTTTTATTTTAAAAGTCCAAAAGTTGCCTTCGTTCAGCAAGGAATTCTTTTGGACTAGGATCGACTGGGGGATGTTCCAAACATATGTCATATAATAAATAATTATAATTTGGGTCATCTCACACATTATCAACCGCTTCGAAAACTAGGCGGAAGCTGTGCATAACCATAAGCCAAACAGCTACTCAAATACATTTAGGTATACATAGTTAATTTTATACCAGACATAGAACATAGACGCAATCTCTTCCTCCTAAATCAGACTTAAAACCACAATCTCTGGCTTAGCAGTCAGGTTGCAGTAACCGCTGGTTCAACATGGGAGTTAACAATAGATAAAAATTGGTGGTAAGGAAACTAAGCCGGAGATCATCCTACACTACGTGTGCCAAATCTCAACCTCCACTCCAGACCTAGTTTACCTACGTTCTGGTTTGAGCTGCTGTGCTGAAGAACATACTGGTTGAATACGTCTGTTTAGTCCTACCAACTGCTGGACATCGCAACCGAAACCTCCTCTTAGCCTCCTTTTTGAAATTCTCTTTTTCAAGTGGCTCTCTTCTCTTCGCTCGTATTCTCTAGGTATTGCCACAGCTTAAATTAGAGTACCTACTATTTAAAATTTCGTCCCTCGTATGTACATAGTGTCTGTGTGGATATAAATATGTTCATTTGTTACTTGTTAATATGTTTAATTATTTACCGCTTACTTGACATAAAAACATTATGTAACATTAAGTGTCAAGGTTCGGGTGGAACAGTTGCCCTACTAGGAAAATTATTTTGCATGTCAATTTTAATAAACAGTTCTTCATGCTTTCATGCGGTTCCATACTTAGGCGTTATGTCCAATAAAAGTCCTTGTTAAGGTGAGATCCGATTTCTTCTGTTTTAATCACAATTAAGTTGTGTAATAATTAGGAACATCGAACCATTGGTAAAATTTCTTGCCCTTGATATCGTATTTATATTTCAAACATTTGGTGTTGAGAAAACTAAAAAAATATAAGTTTTTTTTGCATTTTAATTTCTTGTTAAACATATTTAACGTCAATCGCTTCTTAGTGAAGTATTAAACTGATAAGCGACACCATTCGTGCAAAGTGGGTACTACAGCTATAACCACACCAGCATCACATCTCCGATAGCAATGGAATATCTGACAATAATCCCACGTTCCTATCGGACAGGGTCGCGCACACATGTTAGCCTAATGAAATTGTTATGTTATACATGAACATTGAATTGGAATACCTCGTCTACTGTCTAAGTTTTTTTTAACTTAAATGTAAAAGAAATAAATGCAAGCATAGTAGTCATTTCGATCTGTGAATATACGGAATGGAATGTCCAAACAATTCCACTAATTGTCTATACACGACCATTTCTGTAAATTGTATAACGCTGAATTTTTATCGTAAAGCATTTACTCGTATATAGGTAACAGATACTTAATTTATTATAAAATGGTTAATGATTTTAAAATTAATGAAAGGGTGTTTTATAATACCTACTAAGACATTAAAACGTTGATGATTAATTAAATTAGTTGCATAGACTAAGCGGAATAATATAGAATATACAGAATAGAAATAGAAGATTTCAATGAGCAATGACCTTCATTCAACATCAATCTGTCTAAGTCCACTGCTGGATATAGACCTTCTGAGGGGTTTTTGAATATAATCCCCGCTTTGAGCATACGGGTTGTGGATCATAGAAACCACATCCTTTACCTTTATGAAGTACCACTTACCCGCCATATTTTAGACAGCCAGTTGCGTTGTAGTCCTTCCTGAAACACTGTGTACCGAGAATGTTGAAATAAAATATTCCCACAGTAGTCGACATGTCAGTCAGATCGTTCCTCAGACATACCTTGAATCGCATGTCGCAGTCGCAATGTAACCTGCAACAGATTGTTAACCCTGGTGAGAGATTCTTTAGGAGAAGATCAATCAATCTCTGAGCTTAGGACATTATATGTAAAAGTTTGATGTAAGAGAATTCATACGTTTCGGTAGAGACGAAATAGCTTATTCTTAAATTTTTCATAGTCTCAACTCTGAACTAAATTCGAGCTTTGGAGAAAAACACTTGCGCTTCAAAGGTGTAGGTCGAAAATATTAGTATAAATGTTACGTGACTCCTACGCCTACCACTTCCGGGATTACAGGCGTAAAATTACGTCTTCCCCAAATAGCAATAATGCTTCTTATTATGTGCGCATAATTCGTGTAGTGCATGTGGAATCTAAAAAATTAGTGTAACTAAATATTTAACGATCTCATTAGCACTTAATGAGAAATTTCAAAAAGGTTTTGGCGCAACTAATCGTGAAGTCGGAGTAAACATTCTAGGTATGAGTGTGAGCAGATTGTTTTAGAAGGTGAAAAGGCGTCTAAACTAAACAACCTCTAAAAATGTTACTGTCAACTACGAATTCAGCTTTTACTTCCTCATGCGCCCCGATGATAACCGGGCTCAGTGATGATAACCTCTTGCACTATATATTTTATTTATGAAATATAATGATAATTTATGAAATACTCCGATTATTAGCGTCGCAATCACATCACCTTTCTCATATCGAAATGAGAGGAGACCCGGGTCCAATAGTCGAATGGTAAAAGGGTCAATAATGATAAATTACAACATATCATCAACCTAAGTCACTGCTGTACATAGACCTCCTCTGAGGTCTGAGATCTGCCCATAATCAGCACACTGGGCTTGCGGGTTAGGGACTGCAGAGGATGGCTTCTCGCGTCACCTACGCTTGTGCCCGTAGGCGGGGAGGAGATGTAGCCGTGCATGGATCGGCAGAGTAATACTGCGATCAGCCGGTTACCAAACCTCGTTTGTTGCATAGCCAACTACATCACGGACAGGTGAGTCTGGTTTAGGCAGAGAAGATAGAGTTTGGAATCCTTTACACCACTTTGAACCCACCTCCATCTGCCAAAACTCTTGCACTCTTTGTGTGTCTCAACCTATTCGAAATTAAAAAAAATGGTTCTTGTGTATAAATATGCTCACGGTTACATTTTAAAACAAAATTTTACACTTGGAAACATTCGTGAATTCTCTGTGCAAACCAAAGTATTGTAGATAGTACGGAACTGTAATTTGAATTTGTATATAATAAAACAGATACTTGGTGTAGGTAGAGGTGTTTGTCAGGTTGTATCCGCTCCCTCCGGCTTCTATCACATCCTCACAATGGTCGTGAGCTCGGCAGCATCTGTCTGTACCCTCTGCAGTTCCAAGATCATTATAATCCTTAGCTGAGTCGCCCCGACCGCACCACACGGTAGCTGAAATCGCTCTCATCAAAATAAATTAAGGAATTTCTTCATTTGAATGATTAGATTTGAGGATTAGATGAATCAACGACAGTGCCGTTCTGTGGTCATGAACTATATTCTACATCGATCACCGCGGTATGTCTCCTGAAGAAAACCACGTAGGCATTTCAAACATATGCAATCCTATGTAAATATGTCTATGAATTTTTAAAAAGATGTGTTAATGATGCATTTTTTTAATTTATAATTTCTAGTGGTGACTCAGAGTCTGGCATTGTGCCCGGCGTATGGCAATAGGCTCACCACCTATTCCCTGGGACTTAGTCGTAACTGGTGAAACATGGAGGTGTAGTACACTCCTCTGTCTACCGATTCGAGCATTACAACCGTGATGTTACGTTACGTTTGTATTAAAATTTATATACGATACCTACTAAAGTTCTTTTCATTTACATTTTTTTCTATAAATGCCACATAATTATCTTTTCATTTAAATGGTTACCGTCATATAAATAATGAACATTTTCGGAGGTCATAAAGAATAGAAAGAAGTACCTACCGACTCAAACATATACATGACTTACTTGGACGAATTTCTTCGTAATGATCCAGATACAGCTCTAATTCTCTGGGACGCATTTCATAGTCTAAGTCATTCACCATTAAAGGTTCCGTTCCGTCAAAATTTCTATAGGTCATTCCATCAAACCTCCAAGAGACACTTAAGTGTAACATGCTGACAGCAAATAAAAATAAACTTTTCACTAGCATTTTATTCACCACTACCAGTAAAGTACACATTTAGCTGGGCTTACCAAAAGTAATAATTTCTCATATTAATATACTCTTTTATACTCAGTTTTCTAAATATATTTTAGGTAAAGATTTTGTTACGGAACAGCGCGGCGAACTGATTTATTTCATGCTACAAATCAACAGCATCAAGAATTTCTCCTGCAATATAAATAATTTATTTTTGAATGTCAAGTAGGAAAAACATTCAAAATATAATGATTCCAAGCATATGATGTATCATCACCAGTCAACATATATTTAATTTTTTTATTTTATTAGACCACTAATTGATACGGTGCATTCCGTATCACCTAATACTAAGCGAGCCCCGTCTTCTGCGAATTTACGGTAACCCCTAAAATATCCATTTAAATTATATGGTATGAAATATCATAATAATGTGCATGATAGTCGATAAGGATTAATACTATATCCATCTAAATAGCTTTCCAATTACTGTATTCTGGGCAACCAATTTTTTAGAAGATACCACGGGTACAGTAAGTTATTCTTAAAACATGGATAAAACTAAACGTGAACTTTTTTGTACATCGATAATAATAGAGGAATATCCTATCTTGCATTGCTTTGTTATATCTCAAAGACGCCCAGGCGGCTTGACTTTTTCAACGCTTCCAACAATTATCTTTATACATACATAATTACATACACTAAAAAATTACACAAAACCTCAAAAAATTGTATACCTAAACCTACCTCTTGAATCATTCTATTTATTGGCGAAAACTGCATAAAAATCGGTGCAGTAATGTTCAAGTTTATCGGGAACAGACAAAGATACAGATATTCATGGCTTTGTTTTATAGTATATGGTGAAGTATACCATTGTTAAAATCAAACGACATTTGGGGTGAAAAGCTACAAACTTTTTCATAATTATTTCGTAAATTAAATAAGTACTGAACGAGCTACATTTTTATATGTAAATCGTTTTCTTTTAACAGAGAAAATTAATAATTAAAGTTACATTACAGTTACTATAGAAGTCTTCACTGATGATATAAACAACAACACATACCTATATATACATATATACCAATACATCTCGTGCATACACATGTCTTTTAACCCGGAAGGTCAAAATCTGTAAAATTACTGTTAGAAAAAGTTCCCTGCGATATATTTGCAGAGAGCTGTGACATGGGATTCTTCAAAAAAGGTGTCATAAGATGGTTGCTTGGAAACCAGCACCTATGAGTTACTGTAGGTGTGATATATGTGCAACTGGTTAACATAGGTTGACAATATGTTAACCATAGTTAACAACATAGCATGTCAAGATGCTCGATTTTTAGAAGGAAATATGCAAGTACTATGTTCGTGTATTTAAGGCCGGTCGGGTTAAACAATGTCGTAGGAAGATATTATTATGTGGTGAGATGTTAGGGTCTTACTGTTGCAGGGGAGAGTATATCTGTCATTGTTCCGAGTTGAAATATTAAACTTTACCTTAAATTTGTTTGTTTTATGTCAGTGTTAGAATTTGAAAAAGGATAGAAATGTATGCAGCGGATAATAATCTTGAACTAAGTAAGTTTTAAAAAAGTGTATCGTATATAATATTTATTGGAATACCTTACATTCATACATATATACCTATAGTTGCCTTAAAAGAAAACCCTATAACTTGTACATATGTATATATTTTATTGCATTTTTATGTTGCGCATGACTGATAATTCATGCTTGGCAATATTTCCTACTAAATCGATTGAAATATCTTTAATACGTAAAATATGGAGCTATCGAGGAAATTATTTTTCTACCTCATTTTCTACGCATATTTAAAAATCAGATGGTATTCCTATCGACTCAGTTGTGATAATAAAAGATGGAGTTTCCATTGGTTAATTCTCGCATTTAATATGTAAATAAAAAGTATGTAGCAATTATTAGTGTGGTGCCATATTTAAGTACAATTTTATGTTCTTGTTAAGATGAGATTCGATTTCTTCGTTTTCAGTAATAATTAGGAACATCGAACCATTGGTAAAATTTCTTGCTCCTTCTATCGTATTTGTATTTCAAACATTTAGTCTGTAAAAAACTGAAAAAAAAACAACATTTTTACAATTTAATTTCTCTTACGTAATTCATTTTTTAATGTTAACAAAGCATCAAATTAATATCCGACACCATTGAGAAGTCCAATTCAGGGAGAAGCAGAACATCTGACTAGGCTAATGAAAAACTTATTTTGTTAATCATGAACATTGAACAACAACTCGTTTACCATGTATTTACTGTATATAACATATTTTTGGTGTAAAATATATAATATAGTACATTATTATTGGTATGTAAAAGGTTAAATCATCTTTGTTTTTTTACCATCATCATCCTGTCGCAATCTCCCACGCTGGATCTTCGCATGACAAGGACAATTAGGACAGGCAGGATGCACCACTGGCAGTTGTAGTTGAATCGGAATTTTAAAATGGAGTTAAGAACATTTTACACGCGCTATTTAACACAGATTATTATTTTCAGAACGGATATACAGCTCTTCAAAAAACAGATAATATTTAAAAAACCATAGAGTTTATACATACGCACCCGCCATATCTTAGGCAACCAATTGCTTTGTAGTCCTTCCTGAAGCACTGCGTCCCGATGACGTTGAAGTACAATATTCCCACAGTAGACGAGGTTTCAGAGTTGTCTTTCCTCAGACATGCCCTAAATTCGTAGTCACAATCACAGTGTAGTCTGCAACAGATCGTCACACTTTGTGAGAGAACCTCAAGGAAAGAGCTGTCGTGTTCGGAACTAGAACACATACATATGTATATGTAACAGTACAATGTAAAGGAACTCCATATCTATTCATGTCTGACATCTGTAGTATCTTCGCACATTAATACTAATTAAATCTTTATGGTCACAATCGCTACAACAAGGAACTTACACCGACAAAATGCATGTGGCTAACGTAACCGTTAGGCACCCTGGTAACAGTAAAAAAGCCTACGATGTAACTGCGAAGATAAAGCACTTATCTGTGGTCTAAATTAATTAAATACTACTAGGTCCAATAATTCTAGCAGTGAAGGAATAGGAAATCAGAAATTGGAAACGTCACATGTTCTGCATAATCACACGCTTCCGTACATACATTCAATGGCTCCTTTACCTGTTACGTTACAATGTTATTTAGTCCCAAATAAAACGATCGTTTATTTTTATTAAAATGATAGTTCTAATAACGTGGACGTAACCTATGTAATGTATGTTGAACTTAAAAATAATGAGTTTTACTACACTACTACTACTAGTACTACAATCTTATTAGCGCAGCGAAACATTTCTTAGAAAGACCGCTCGGAGGTCACTAAAAAATCTGTTATCGATACTATGCGCGTTATCAGTATGCAAATATAACTATTTGCATGTAAATAATGTAAGCTATGACAGCTATTTATTACATAGGCTTTGTTGTTTCTTAATTGATTGCATTGAATTCTACAAACAGATTCAAACGTACTACGTGACCGTGTAAGACTTATCTTTAATTTATTCCATAACACATACACAAATCCATTGTTCCCGCTATTAAATTGGCTGAATCGATGAAACCGTCGCAAGGCGCCAGATTCGAAAATTCATTTTAAGAGTTTACGAATATTTACTCATACCTTAAACTCTTTAAATGCATTTTAAGCTTTATTCAAAAGATGAATTCGAAATTAAAATTATAGTCATTTCTATTATTTCCGTGTAAAATTAGATTTCAAGTATAACAGAAGGTAATGAAGGCCAAATCTTTGTAAGGAAAGTTAAGCAAGCTTTTCTACGTTATAGAATTTGTGACGAATTCATATTGACTGAACCAAACATTGCTAATATCTGAATTATTAGAATTATCTCAATATCGTTCCTGACATTAAATACGCATAATCATTATTTATTTCTATTAATAATTCAATAATGGCAGGTTATGGGGTAATAATATGAGATATACTATTTCAGGGGTACATTTTAAGGTACTATGGCGGGACTGTGCTGGATTCTGGGTGGGCTGGGTGCCTTAATACAGAGGTCGTCGTTATGGGATAGGCAAAAAACTGTGATTATGTAAACGTACGCGAGTACGACAAACCTAGTGTGGGGAGCAGTGTTTGTGAGGTTGTGCTTGCTCTCGCCGGACGTCAACACATCTTCACAATGATCGTGAGTTCGACAGCATTTGTCTGTTTCCACTGCGACTCCCAGATCATCATAACTTTCAGATATGTTTCCCGGACCGCACCATTTTGTGCCTGAAATACATAGCTAAGAACACATGTGGACGCAGAGTTCAGGTTTATGTAATTAGGGGATCAGATAATTCGCGTTCATCAACGACCGGTTGCAGCCTGCTGCATTTGCTGTGAACTGCACCTCATAAGATGCTGCACCTATCAAAGCAGGGACAGGGCTGGAGGTTACTTATACTAACGTTTACTGCTATTATAGGACAAGTACTCCCACAATATTTTAAATGACTGTTAATTAAATTTATCATCAAAAAATTTGAATTTAAATAAAAATATAAATAGTGTTACGGATTTGTAATAATATGCAATTTTTTTTTCTACAAATGTAACCCATTATTTTTTTGACACAAATGTAAAGCAACATAAAAAAATAAACGAAAATTTTCGCATCTCATAAAATGAATATTACAATAACTGCATATTATGTATATGGCACTTACCTGGAAAAATTACATCGAACTTATATACCGCTAATTCTTCAGGAGTCAGACCGCTCTCAAACTTTTTAATTATATCAAGCTCCTTTCGTTTTAAACTCCTATCATGTAAACTATTAGCCCTCCAAGAATCACTGAACAGTAACATGCCGATGGCAAATAAAAATAAACTTTTAAATAGCATTTTATTTAATCCTACCTGTAAGTAGGTATACACTTTGCTGAGCTTATGAAAAATAATGAGTTTACATATTAGTATGCCCTTTTATACTTAGTTTTCTGAATATTCTTTAGGTAGAGATTTTGTGTCGGAAGAGGGGGGGACACAAACTAGTGACATCAAGAATTTTTGGTCAATAAAATAAATTTCGACGCTACATGACCATCATCGGCCTGTTACAATCCACTGGTTAATACAGGCCTCCTCTGAGATGTCTTTGCCTCAAGAATCCCTACGTTCCAGATGCAGTTTGAGGATCGCATAACACAGCTTCTGCTTACTGTGCTGCCCGTTGACCGGAAGGGGATTCAGGCGAGTCTAGGCGGGCTACGTTGATGTGCGCTGTACCGCAGGCAGCCGGTCGTAGAGGCCTCGTCTATTGTATAGCAGTGAGTACAACGGGCAGATGATATTAGCATGGGTTTCTAAGTCAAAACGTGAACACTTCCAATCCACAAAGATTAAATGCGAGAATATTCAAAGGTTAACATCCGTGAGGCGCACAATGTACTGATCAGTACTAATATTAAGTTTTTGGTTTTATTTAAATCATTAGTGATTTCAAGCGTGACCGCTGATCGAGAGGTCCTGGGTTCGAATCCCAGGTCGGGTAATATTGGATTTTTGTAACTTAGATTTTCTAGTAAAAATTTCGAGTAGGTAATGCCTTGAACTGTTGATTGTGCTTGGTGTATGGTAAGTAGGCTTACCATAAATTCTATGAGGGTACGTAAACGCAACGTGGCAGTGTACTACGCTCGACGCCGGCACCTTCGGGATTACAGGCGTGATGTTACGTTTATAAAGACATCTAATATTATGTGTATACTTTTTATAATTCACTAATTCGTATGCCTAAAACTTTGTGATATTGTCGACTGACGGATTTAAAAACATTTTAATGTTTTGATGTTATCGACGAAAATATTATGCTAAATATTTTTCGGCGTAGTGTTTTAAAATCAGTAGCATGTAATTAATCGTGTTTTACATAATTAGTTGTTTTATTAAATTTTAATCTCTAAGTGTTAATGCCAATTCGGATATACTGTGGTAATATAGTACATGTATTATTTTTTATTCCAAAGCATTTATGTCAAAATACGACGGAAGATGTAGTAGCCTTCAACGTGGGGTAGACACGGAAAGAGGATGTCCTATGAACTCATTTAGGAACGACATGGTGTAGGATCTTGCTTTCACTTATTAAGTAGATACAACAATCAGGGGATTCTGAATAGGATTGTAACTTGATTAAATGGATCACGATCATAATTAATTGAAAACATCCGCCGTTCCGGTCGGAAATAGGGTAGGCAGTCAGACCATGTTTCAAAGGTAAACTAAGGCAAAGATATTGCTTGTACTATAGGCTTCCGGCATTGGTCATTAGAACTCTTTGAGACCTCACACAACAATTACTGCAGACGGGTATTTCGATGTATTTCAATGGATGATGGACATACTAATTGCCAAACAACCGAGACTTATCAATAATTGTTCCAGTACATCCTTCATAAGGACAATATTCCTCAACTACCAAATAGACTGTTTAAAAATTGCAGGAGCTATTACTGGAACAATGGAAGTGCTCTCAGAGCTATCACGCGTCTTCAATGCTGTTCGTGAAAGGTTGGATATATTTTCTTACGACTTGCGACTATACACGATGTGTTTTAAAAAAAACTGGCAATAAAAACGAAAATTTAAATACTCTTTTTTAATATTTAAATGTAGGTAACTGTGTATTTACAAACTAGTAAGGCAGCACTAACATTTGGATTATCTCCTAATGGTAGATTTAAGGCTGTTTAATAAGTAGACAAATAAATATATTTGAGTATATGTTCATATGAGTAATTACTATAATATGTAAATTCCAACGAACTGTCTAGTGCACACTACAGGTGTAGTGCAATATTTCTCATTTGCTTTACATGAAGCATTTCACATATTTGTTATTTTATTCTCGCTAAACCACCACCCTTCCTGTGTAGGAAACACGATGCACTTAAAATGTATGACTTTCGAGTGAATATGCAAAGCGCCTTATGAATTTATAATATGCAGATACGAAAAATACTTACCTATCAAAACCGTAGTTTTGTTTTCAAAATGTAACTCGCTATTTGTTTTTTTTTTTATGTAAGAAATTCATTTATGAATGCGCGTTATAACATTGAGTCAAAAGCCCGGCATTAATAACAATATTCGAAAACCAAAAAAAAAATCAGTATGGCGTTAGAAGGCGCGAACATTTTTCATTTATATTTTTATGGGCTGTAATACTCAATTGTTAGATTTAGGATTTGGATTAATTGTTAGATTCTATAAATATTTTTTTATTAAAGGATAAATGTTGAAGCTGTTTAGATTGGTTGCTGTTTTAATTGCATCTAAGTCTATTGTATTGCCAGTACGTTAGCTCTGCGTTACAGCTACTTCAAAATATAATAATCAGGACCTTCTGAAAACATGTAGCAATATCCCGTTTTTGTTTCTATAATGATGTTTAAGGCCCCAACGTTTGTGTGTTTCAGATCAAATAAATATATGTGTTTCAGCCAGCCATACATATCTTCATGCCAGATCTCTTACGGGACAGACAGAGAGCACGGAGTGCCAAATATCCCTATCCTTACGAACCTTGCCGTGCCATACATTGCTGTACTTCTTCCACATTCATCAATAATTTCAAGAATTTTTACACGTTCGGATTTAGGGCCCATTTTATTTTGGATTGGCGTTATGGTATTCTAACAAATCTGATATTTTTTTTCAAAAAGACGAACTGGGGTTTGTTTAATGTATTTACCAAGAAAATGCATAATATATATTGAGGAATGGTTGAATTATTTCAAATAATTTCAAATCGTGGTTCCGATATTAAAAACAAATTATATCGTATTATTTTATTACCTTAATAATTTTTGGTGTGGCTTAATTAAACTTAAGTACGTAAATATTACATAAATAGAAGTACAAATTCTTGAAGGACTGGGGCCGGATTTCTTCTGTTTCAATAAAAATTACGAACATCAAACCATTGGTAAAATTTCTTGCTCTTTATATCATATTCGTATTTGACACATTTGGTGTGGAGCAAACTAAAAAAAAAAACATTAAAAAATATGCTTTTACAACTTATTTACACTTTGATTATGGATTTTATTATGTTACAGGAGTATCAAACTCATATGCCACTAATACACTATTGGGACAACATGGCAACTGCGGTCTATAACCACTTGTGTCATATCTAAGGGTGTAGTGCAAGATCTCGCATGTTACAACTTTCCATTACATGATTTTCCTGGACGTTAGTCTAATACAAGAGATGCTTTGCTAGCTGTACCCGGCGCGCGTTGCTACGCCAACAGCTAAAATAAATTAATATCATATTCGTTACCCCTGTGTAAAAA
>DWEC01001699.1:0-12860 GCA_018245735.1 Microceris miodesmiata | reverse complement strand
CTAAAGTATATAAACCTGATGGTAGGTATATAAGTATAATATGAATAATACTAATAAATAGGTATTTGAACATAGCCAGGTTTTTACTACTGGAATATATTTTACAAAACTAGCTCTGTCGGAAACTGTAATACAGCTAGGATATAATTATACATTCTATTAACTAATATCATGAACATAATCATCTTGGACGCGAAGGCTTTGCTCGCTGAATATCTTATAGCTACAACTACAGAATATGAATATCTACAGCTACTATAGTAAGCTACAATTCCCATCTTCTCAAAAAACTTTCAGAGTACCTTTATGAGAAGAAAAATGTTTGCAAAACTGTTTGGTTGGAAAATAATCTAAAATGAAATAGAACAAGACCAAGAAGAGGGAGAAGAATCAAATTAAAAATAATTTTGAAAATAAACAATATCTATAATTATGTATATAAATGGTTATAATAATATAATATAATTTGGCGAAGACTTAGCTTAAACGTAAGCCCCGGTTACAGAATGCGGTACAGTCGGCAATAGTATCATAGAATGCACTTAAGTTATATTGCATTAAAGCTGACGGAGTCAAATCTGCTGATAGAGATGCACAATAATATTTACAAGTTACATCGGTCTTACAACTTTAGTACAAAACCGTCGTTTAAATTGCACAACTTTTCTTGTGTATGGCATATCACTAGCTGTTTGGAAGGTGACTTACCATGTGGATGGTAGTGGTGCGGCGCGCGGTGGTGTATTCGCCCGTGTCGCTGATGTTCATGCTTGACTATCTCAACGACATTGTTGACCGTATCGGAGAAGCCGATGTCGTGGTGGTAGCCGCCGTAGTGACGCCGCCTGGGGCTTGGTGTTCGTCTGTAATGTTATTACTTCTCATTTGTACCATGCCTCATGTTAAACAGCATAGAGCTTACGGACCCATTGACTTCCTCCCAAGTCATCTGCTACTACTTATTATTTAAGTAAATATAATTTCGTTGCTATAGAGGTTTCAATAATTTTGTTTCATCTTCATGCATAGATTCAATGTAAGAATTTATGAATATATTATCAGAAACAGTAACATTATAAATTTATTTCTCATAATTATTATGAGAAACACACTGAAAAGATAAAGAAGTGTTTAGTCGAGTGCAAACATGCTTTCTAATAGGTGGTCAAAGTACAAAATATTATGTCACTTTATTATTTGTTGTTCCATGCTCATAAATATTTCTACAATTGTTTGTTAGTAAATTGGTTAGTCAGACTGTAACTTGTATTTATCTGGACATACCATTGAATTTAATGATTACTTTCATTTTGGACAACGCGTAGACGTCGCTATAAAATAAAAATAACATAAAAAAACAAAGACACGTACAACATTATATGATAATTACTACTTATGTCAAAAATACTGAAAATCGTTTTTAAATGCTGTATTAAGAAACAAGAGTAGTAACTGAAATATACAGGGTAATTTTTCTTAATCTGAATGCCTATTTAGAACGTATTGTCTAAACGTTTTGATAACTTACCTCAAGCTGGAAGATCTCCCTTGGTGTCCGTTTTGGTATGTGTGAGGTGGCTGTAACTTTCCTTCCTCTAACGACTCCATTGAAGGATGTCTCGAAGCTCCCTCCTCCAATTCCAAAACCTAAAACCGACGCTAATTCAAACGGACATCAAACAGGAGTGGTCCACTACCCGCGCAACACTCGATGATAGATGTTACTGTCCCATATTTACAAAATCAATGAACATTACAAACTCAAAAATAACGCATAACATCTATTTAAAATGTGAATTTGATTTTTGTTCATGCAGCAAACCGTGCTTTTGTGGTGATCGTTTATAAATCAATTCGTACTTACCCGATGATGGCAGCTAAAATCTACACATTTCGATACTCTAAATATTTCATGCTGGATTTTTGGTTCTACTATGCCGTATTATTACAGAATCATGCCCTAATATGGCTTCGTAATATATCTGTATGATGTCATTAAGTTAGTATGACAGTGGCTGTAATGTTAATGTCTCTGTGTGGGTACTGACTGTGACAGTGCTGTGTCTAACAACAACATATACACAATAATTACCCTACATACTCATATTATTACACAAACATTAGACCATAAATCATTCACTAATAAATTCGACGTAAATAATATATAATATGTATATATAAAAGAAAACTTTTACAATATATTCTACAAAATTCGATAGAAAAATAAACGTATATTACTGAGAATATTACCTAAGTATCAACAACCATCTGTAAACTTTCAAAAAATAGTTTCGATACAGCACAATCTATTTTAATAATACACCGGACCTAAGGCCCTTAATAACTTCCGTTAAGCTCTGCCTAGAATAATAATAATAATATTAAAGATTAGTGTAACAGCTAATATGAAACAACAACAATATTATCCTAAGACCTGCTTAGTGACAAAACATCGAAACAACGTTTCTAACATAAGTACAACATCAACTATCTATGCATATTAAATTAAATACATTAAATGCGTCGATTACTAAGGGACACACCCATATAATAAACAACTGGATAAATAGACACTTAATAGTTATGGCAAAATTTACGTCGAGTTTAACAAAGTTTCCGATTTTGAAAAAGAGAAATTACGTTGTTAAACTCCGTCAACTCAGTAGATACGAGTAAGTAGGAAGAACAGTTACACAAAGACAAGAAGTAACTTTTTGTGGGTTACACCAATAATACTTTTATCCTTTCACCAAACGTATTCACCTTTTTGTTGTTCCTGTAACAAAGGAAAAATCACATGTAGAGTTATGACAATGATATTTCTGTACGGAT
The DNA here is from genome assembly GCA_018245735.1 of Microceris miodesmiata. Lineage (NCBI taxonomy): Eukaryota > Metazoa > Arthropoda > Insecta > Lepidoptera > Hesperiidae > Microceris > Microceris miodesmiata. The sequence continues at coordinate 10,028 of DWEC01001699.1, read as the reverse complement.
AGACATCGAGCAAATAATGTGAGGATATTTTTTAAACATGAGAATATCCAAACAATTATCAAATTCGTTACAAATGAAATTTGTTTTTTATTCAGTCATCGTATTATTCATTGCGGAAAATGATATAAAAAAGTATTTAATTTATCGAGACATCGGTTGATATTTTAAAAAAGTCGTTTAAAAATCGTATTGATGTTGAAATTATTAAGTTTATGAAAGCAGTATTAATAAATAACAATATTTCATATCAAAACTCACTTGAAAGATCTTCTGATGCTCGAACGTCTCGCGAGGTTGGCAATGGTGTGCATGTCTTCTGGATGAATTTCTTGCCCTGGTACTTCGTGGCTGAGCGAGCCAGTGCGCGAGCCCGGGCCCAGCCCCGCAGCCACGTCCATCAGGCAGTTAAACAAGGACGCCTTCTGCACCACGCACTCCCACGTCACGTACCCCCCCACTAACACTTGCGCAACCTCATGTCACATACTATGCTATTTTATCGAAAACCCAATCACATGTTTGCAACCCTCTACCGACTAAAGCCTACATGAGTCTGCGCAATCCCATACATCATGTTATCATGTCCATGCTGGAGTTCTTTTAATATAAAACTTTGTTTGTGTAATTGTAGTGTAAACAGAATTCCAACGGATGGACATTTTTCAAAGAGTAGAACAGAGAGAAGTATTTGTTGTGTGTGAAGATGAATGCGGCTACCTGAGATCTGAGAAAATAACTAATATAGATATGTTAGTTGTAGATGTATCAACATGTCGGTAAATATGTTCTGTAAGTATACGTAGAAATAAGTAAAATGTAAGGATTAAGTTCATCGTAACGTGAAATAGAAAATTAAATATAAAAATAAGCATATTTGTAAGGTATATATTGATGTGCGTAAAAATGTGCATAAAAAGATTGAAGCCAGAGGCGGTTTATTGGTCAGCGAGCTTATTTTTGTTGCATTTAAGTAATCTGTAATAGGACGAGTTTAAATTTAGAATATCGTCGAGACGTTCTCCAGCATGCGTAGACTTGAGAATCATGATTCCTTCTGTCGTTAAAGCTATGATACAAAATATATTCATGTATGTATAAAAGGCAAACAAGAACGTAGCAGAAAGCGTATCATTTTCTCGATAAATTCATCCATCAGGCCTCTAAATGGTATTTATTGAGCCGAAATGTAATCAAACCAAAGAACTTTAAAACATTACAAAACTAACACACGTCAGAAAATAAAAGTTATTAAAAGAGTGATGATTTCGATAGATAATCATGCACAACTCCTAAAGGAAGAAAGAATCATACAAAAAACTTGGGGCAAAACGAATAAAAAGAGGGTCTAAAATTAGCGGGAAATACGTGGACATACGAGACGACACAAGAGGAAAGACACAAATCTACTGTAAGACAAACTAAGTACATCTAATAAGTTGCGTACAATTGGTTAACACAGACACGCGCGTCTACTTGTAAGTTATTTTGCAACTATAGGACAGATCACTGTTGTGGTTTACGAAGCCCTCTTAGGAACTTGAACAGACTGTGCCTTGAGGCAACAGATTTTGTTTAACTAGAACTTAGTGTGCTTAGTCAAAATTATTCTATTCTAAATCTGTACTAAATAAAGTATAAATTATAAATCTATAAAAACCAAAACTATCTCGTCACGTGGACTGATGTTACGTTATATCACTGTTTCATAAGAAATATATTGCTCAAACACGATGCGAAGTAGTTAATGATGAAATAATATAGAAAATCTATTAAGTGCAAGAAAAATAGTTTCGTTCCATATAATAATAAATACTACCGGCTGATTGGCCGTAGGGCTATTCTCGTTGAATGCCTGAAAAGTAAACCACCAATGTAGTCGACTCGTTCGAGTCGATTTTGCTAAGTGAGTCTGTATTGTTGTTACATTCGGTACAGTGAATGCACACCACAAGCCAATTATGTCGATAATGTTCACAGGAAATAGAGAAAAAAACAAAACAATTTTTAGAAACGTCGATTTACACAACAATACGACCACAGGAAGACAATACAACCAGCTATGTAACTAACTATAGTGTATCAAATTGTAATCTAAACACAGGGAGTTGTAAAGGACATTTAACAAACACTACATTAACCGTGTAGATAAGAGCAACCTAACCACATAGAGTTACATTTGGCTCAAGATATTATATTAAAGGTAGGTACATCCACTTACGTTTCACAAACTTAGCCACACGGATTTACTCTGGCTTCACATGTAAATCTAATAACCTACGTTAATTAATCAACAAATAATTGATTAGTCGTTAAATTATAGAACATAAGATAAAAAAAATACTGTGCATTTTGGTATAGTATACATGTGACGGTAGCTCACCGGAGGGCGCTTCGGTGCAGTTTTGCCAAACTGTGTGGTTTTCCAGTTCTCTAATATTATAAGGCCCGAGTAAATTTTCCCTACTGTCAATTTTCCCGTATTGAGTACGTCGTTGCGAGGCACCAGCAAGTCCAACATTTTCTTTGCTTGTAGCGGCCATATATGTGTAATTGTTTCTCTTAGCTCTTCGTCTGCTTGATCCATTTCTCCCGCTATTGATACGACAAATATTACAAGCTATGTCTAGTACTTACAGTAAATTCACAATAATGAGACAAACATGAAAATGTTTTAGTCATAAAAATATATCATACCTGTTCTCATCTTTATATTTAGATTTTCACGTATTAAGGCGAACAGCGTCGTAGTAAACGTCACCTTGCCCTCGTCGTCCAAAGGCATATTCATTCTAATCAATTTCTTGTACGCTAGTCTATTCGGACACTTATTACCAAACCCCAGCGGTGGATCCATGTTTTTTAACATGTCATACATTTCGGTATAGTGAATTTTTCCGCTGGAATTAATCATTAAAATTAAAATAAATATTTTTGAAATACGGTTCAGTTTATCTGCACTCGAAAACTTCGAGTACACGATTTAATAAGCACAGCATATAAACATGCATAAATCTTAAAACTGTACAGTGGAAACTTACGTAGCGTTTGGATCATATTCGGCCCATATTCTAACAAACTCATCCAGATGATGCGCGCCAAGAATAGACGAATCCCTGGTCAGGTAGTCAAAGTTATCCATAATAACGGCAACGAACAAGTTCAACATCTGTAACGAAATAATTAACTTACGAAACTTAAGCGCAACAAGGACAATTTTTTTTTAAATTACAACATTGATACTTACAAGAAACGAACAGAAGAAAATAAATGATACAAAGTACGCATAGGCGAGAGTGCTACCACACTCCTCGCCTGGGGGCTTGCCGGCTTCCTTGTCACATTTGGCCGGCTTCAGGCACGCCAACATTATGTTGGGCCACGACTCGCCCGTAGCGCACCTACACAAAAATGAAGTCGGTGTATACATTTCAATAGAACAAACATAAAATTCTATCCCACGCAATGTAGTTCGTTACGGCTACAATTTTCCTTTCAAGTACTGTGCAGCTATAAACGTACATCTTGATTGGTGTCTAAAGTAGGTTCTTGTAATCTATTGTTAAAATTCGTGTATATTTAATAAGTACTTTTAGATATTTAGGCTTAAGTAAATAGTACATCTTACCGAAATAATAACATAAGAGCTTGAATGAAACTTCGAAAATTGTTATGTCTGTTCATATCTGAATCTGCTGCTAATTCTATATTTCCGAACACCTGACGAAAAAGAACATTAATTTCTTTTATTAGCATCAAATAAGGACATATTATTTAAAGCCATTCCTACTAAGCTGCGGTACGGTTTATCGACACACACTTAATATTGTTTAAAAATCTATTCGGCCATATGTGTGTAAGTATAAGACAGTAGGTATAGATAGAATACCTGCATTCCGATGATGGCATATATGAAGAACAACATCGCGATGAGAAGGCACACATAGGGTAAGGCTTTAAAACTCTGCACAAACGTCCATAGAAGTATTCGAATGGTGTAGCCCTGCCGGAGCAGCTTGATCAGTCGCGCGGCTCGAAACAGGCGGAGAAAACCAACATTGAACGTGTTCTCCTGAAATTGCCAGCATTACTCATATAGCGATGAGCCCGCCTCACGGACACTACTCAAAAACGGCACAAAAGAAAACATACACTTTGAAACTACACTACGGTACCTCATATTTCAAAACATTTCCAAAACAATCGACTACGAATTCTATGAAGTGTCTATAAAAAATGTATGACATTGTACTGAGTTAATTTGAAAAACGTTAATCGACATATTCCATTTGTTAAGTAGCTTTATTCAGTGATAAAACATGAGCAAACAGTTTCAGCACCATGAAATTTAATATGGAAATTGCCATCGTAGGCAACTAATTACTATTTAAAGTTAACATTAGATAAAAATGTTATATACTAGGTGTATACTTATATTACGCTTACATTAGTGAACTAAAAGATACGATGCTCACGATAGCTTTTCCAGTATAATAATTACAACTCTACAATTTTCAATGTCTCCTTAATAAATGAACAGTTAATTTTCTCTTAACAATCTCAATAAAAACTAAATTGCCTCAACTCTTATAATGATAATTATAATATCTAATAATTTTAACATAAATCATTACAAGATACTTATAAAAATAATTCACAATTAAGTAAAGAAACGGAGACATCGAAAATTGTAACTATAACAAATTCAAAAAGCGTTCATGAATAAAATTTTGCATGTCGTTATAAATGTAAGTATTTGCAAATATAACGTTCTAAAATATAATTTGTAATTTACACAAACAACGTCATTACAAAAATTCGAAGTCGAAAATAAAATACAAAAAGTTCTCAGACTTTGACGCTACTAAATAATACGAATGGATCTAGATTGATATCAAAATTTCGCTCTTAGTAAAACGTACCTAGGCTAATTTTAACTTCTAGCAATAATAGTCAGTAGCAATATAAGTAACATTCTAGAATTATTCATTCAAACAATCCAATTAAAAACATTTTAAATCTAAAAGTTCAACTCGTTTACCTATTAGTCGTTGTATATTTAAAATCTACAAAGTCTATTGACCACAATGTTTCCTTTACGATCTAGCGCTACTTATTTCAACTGAGTATATACATAATTTTTCTAAACCACTGACCAATTGGTTACAAATATCTAAGTTTCCTAGCAATCAAACACTCATTTGTTTACCTGCTGACAGGATATGTCAGCACAGTTTTCGGCAAGGTCGGTCTGCAATCAGGATATATTATGTACCATTGTCATTGTACCTTCACTCTCATGTATTTTATTATAGGCAGCAAAAGAAGAATAAACAGTGATTAGGATTAAAGAGGAGATTAAAGAGAAAAGTGTGAAACAAGAAGCAGAATATTTAGTTGTTTATTTTTATTTTACTGATACTTACGCCGAACTCCATTATGAGAGCGTCAATAATACTTCCAATGACCGTTATGAAATCAAACGTATTCCATGGATCTTTGAAAAAATTCTGAAAGGTACAGTTTTAATAGTTAAACGGTTGAATTACGAGTCGCACTAATTTACTCTGAGTTCATTAAAGTATTCTTAATGGTATAATTCGATAAAAAAAAATACTAAAAACATTTTTGGATTTGAAAATTTAAAAATATTACATATGTATTTGATTAATATTACCTAATTCTATTTATTTATTTTTGTGAAACAATACTAATAAATTCAATAATAATACAAACATACAGTATAGAGATCTGCGACACAGGAAATATAGTAAGCTGTTATCGCGTTTTTAGTATTTTTCAAAATGATTTAATTACCCAGTTACAATTAATTTCAGTACAAATGTACACTTTCCATACAAACTCGGACGCAACGAGCGCAGGATATTCTGTTTTAGGAACGGGAATTAGGACATCTCTCTTATCAAACTTTATTAATATTATGCATTGCTATATGCTTATGATCTATGAAACTCTTGTCAAGTGACGTAAATACTATGAAAAAAACCTATTTTTTAAGGAAATTAAGCGGCATCTCATTAACTCCTTTATGAAAATAGTTTCTAAACCTTAATATATTCAAGTCAAAGTTGAATATTAAAAGCTAAACTAAGATTTATATTAAATAATGTGTATTAAATATGTATATTTAAAACCAGTGATGTCACTCGTAAAACAATTACTTGTGATTGTTTTCAATAAAAAAATATTTCAAACATTTATTATTAATCGTTAATAAATAGGGAGACTTATTATGTGTAATTCATTAAGAGAAAATTACATCTTATTTGTCATCCATAAATACAATCATACAAATATAAGTTTTGACGAGCAACATAGCAGCCTCTGAATGGCACGATAGCCGATCAATCATAGATGCTTAGGTCCCGTTTGATTGACTTCCGACACCATAACGGCAAATATTTCATTTGTAATAGCTATATCCAAAAACGGGTCAAATCAAATTCTTACCGCACATCCGAAGGCAATTAGCTTCAAGACGGTCTCGAGAAGGAAGAAGAACGTAAAGACTATGTTCATGACTGTTAACGTGTCCATGAGTGGCGGTGGAGCCTCGTGAAACTACCACAAAATTAAGACCAACAATGTTTTTAGACTTAAATAATTAACATCACAAAAGCTAAATGCTAAGGATCAAACGATACTATTAAAATGGTAACAATATAAATATACTATAAAATCACAAACATAAACAAATTCAAATACAATACTATTTTAGCATTTAGCTCATAATTTATCAATACAAATCTGCTCCTTTAGCTACCCGCTATTGATATAAAAAATTATGTATCACGTAAGTGTTATTATTCCCTGTGTGTGTATTTCGTCGATATTCGATAAATTATTTGGGCCCATTTATTAAATTTGTGTAGTTAATTTTTGTATGCGTAATTCTGTGAACTGTGCACGTGCTTCATGCAAAGTCCAATCATGCGCATAGGCAGGCATAACGAACGATCGTGATTATACAAAAGACACACATTCGATAATTACTTATAATAATATAAACATATTTACTTACCTTCCCAGCTATTTTATTTTCAAATGAATACGTACCTTAACCATCGCTGTATGAAGGGGTTGCGTCGCCGTCAACGCTATTTAAAAATTGGACAAAGCATCAGAAACAGTGTTCAGACACACGAACGCCGCATGCAATGGGATATAAAGCCATGCTTAACAGTGACACGCAAATAAACACATACAAACATACGTATGCAACACGTCAGAGAGAAATCAGTAGAGGATAGTGGGGAAGGGTACATATATTTACTTGGCTGGAAATAATCCCATACAGTCATGTCAACAAACACAAAAGAGCACGTTACGAACAGAAAGAGTACATTTGTAGGTATATTGTATACTTTGTCTTGTTTGTTTGATATACAGATATATTCAAAAAGCGTCATTTCATAACCGTGTGTTCGTGTACTTACTTTGACACCGTAAGCGATGATTTTCAACACCGTTTCCACAGAAAACATCCCAGTAAACCCCATATTCGAATACTTGAGGATATCCGAGTAGAGGTCATTTTGATTATAGTACTGCCATTTTGTGAAGACGTGTCGGAAAAACCCACGGCAATAAAAATATATTTTTGTTACTAGATGTAAAATTATAGTATTCAATGAACATTAGTATTTATGTGAGGTAGATACTCGTATATGATGATATTTGTACAGGAAATATTTATATTATTTAACAAACGATTAAATCAAAACAAAATAAAGATAAATAGGTAAATAAAAATGATAGCGAACGGAACGATAAAAATATATCTGAGAGAGAAGAAACTAAAAATTGAGAGGAATAAAAAGTCGACAGATACAATTTTTTCTAATTTTCCGAATTTGTCTTTTTGGTTAAAATAAAATAAAATTAATGACAGGGTTAAAACAATCATAACGTGAGATTTTTTGTTTGTCGAAGTAAATTTTGCGTTTATCTTAATTATCAAATACTTTATATTTATGTAGGTACTATTTTAATTTATTTCTAAATGTTTTATTTTATTATGTAAAATATTTTTTTGCTTACAATTTAAATTTAGATTTTTCGACATGTACAAGAAGCAGCTCAAAGCCACCAACGAATGTTGCTTGGCAGGAGGCCGTTCTACCAATCATGCATTTATCCACATAAAGACATTAAATATTTTTTTCAATAAGATCATGCAACACGAACAACACCGATGGCCCATGCCACGTCCTAACGGATTTCAGAGATTGTGCATTCACAAGCACAAGTAACCGAATAAAATTGTGTAAAACGTAGTGCGATAAATGTGCAGGAAGGACTGGTTATACGTGCAAAAACTTTTATATCGATACATACATACATATAATAAATAATATTATAGCAAGCGGGGACACAAAGGAACACTTAACATAAAACACAGGAAGGAACAACGTAAACGCTGGCGATACATATAACGGGAGAGGCTCAGTTATAATCGAAATATGCATTCCGATGCCGTGTTTACTGACGCCGAACACAACATTAGCAAACATGTGTGGTGTTTGTGAGTGGTGTATGTGGTTGTGTGTGTGTTCGAATTTTTAAACGAACCAATTTTATACTGTACTCTTAAAACATAAACCGACGATAGTGGACATTTAGAAATACACATGTGTCACTAACAAAAGTAGTACTGGGCGGACAAATTCACACGTGAATCTTACGAACTATTGTCTAAGTTGTAACTATCTGTGCTGACAAATACTGAATAATATTAATACCGCAATAATTTTTCTAGTTAAGGGATAATAGTTATATTTTATAATCGGGTTACGTAACTTTACATTTGCATGGTTCGGTGCAGTATCTTTTCGCAGCTAATCTATTATAATAATATGTGATACAGTGACGTAGGTTTCATAATTTCATTGTCTACCTCAATTCAGTGAACACTTGCTACGTAATAATTGTGGTGCTTCATTTGTTTTTGTTTATATCATTACAGATCACTTGTAGTCCACGGGAAATGTTTTTATCACATGTCATATTAGACAGTGACGTGAATTTAAAAATTAAAGTTAGTCATATATTAATAGTACATGTTAAATCTTATCATAAAGTTGTTATATAAAAAATGCATACCTTCATCATGAGCAACAAAGTATTTAAAACGATGAGTGTCATTATGAAATACTCGAAGGGCGTAGAGACGACTATTCTCCACACTTTGTACTTAAAACTCCCTCTTTTACTTGGCATGTACCTTTCGAGAGGTCGCGCTTCTATCGTAAAGTCAATACATGATTTCTGTAAGCACATAAAATTTAATCAGTACGATGATTGTCGTACCTGGTCTACATGTAAGATTTGTGCTGGGTTCTGCTTCTTACCTGATTCTTATCGATTTCACCGTCCTGTAACTCCGCTTCACCCTGCTCTTGAAATGTAATAATTATCAGAGCTACGAATATGTTAACGAAGAAGAACGGAAACACCACGAAGTAAACTATATAAAATATGGACATTTCTATTCGAAAATTCTGTATGGGTCCCCTGTTTTCATACGTAGCCGCCATTGAGTTTTGCAACACCCTGGAAAAGAAACATGTATTGTTACCTGTCTTCGTGCAATTCGCTTGCGAAAGCTTCGAATGAATATTTAAAAAAAATCCATTAAAAATATCCTCTGTAGACACGTCATGGACATAAAAAAATATACTGTTGACATCCACGATGAGGGAGAAATCTGTAGGTAGATGAGGTAGTAATAACAACTAGAACTCGCTACCAAATCACTCGCACAGAAGCTGTTATATGTATTAAGTTAGGAACAGAATATGAAATAGAATACGTAAAAAATATTTGTTGTTGTAATTCAAATTAATAACACTTCTTTCCAGATATGACAAATCGGGACAATGCTACTAGATGTCCCTATTCCTCCGGTCCTGACACCTATATGATAACAATTATATAATAATAATAATAATCGACCCATTATAATTCCACTGTTGGAATATGGGTCTCCTCTCATATTGAGAGGGTTAAGG
>DWEC01001698.1:0-12863 GCA_018245735.1 Microceris miodesmiata | reverse complement strand
GCTTCCACACATTCGGTGGAAAGTGACGTGCGCGTAGATCCACAGCCCGCTGCACCCGGCGACGAAAAACGGCGCAGCGCTCGCCGTAAAGAGTATGTAGCCTTTTAATCTGGTTGTTCATATTTTACTATTTAACAATTTATGTTTTTTTTTAATAAATTACAGCTAATAAAATTACAACCACGTGCAGTTAAATCTATTTGATTTTTTTTTCAGGTTCATAATGGCTGAATTACTACAAACGGAACGTGCGTACGTCAAGGATCTGGAAACGTGCATAACATGCTATCTGCGGGAAATGCGCACTGATCCTGCCTCGGTGCCATCCGCACTACACGGAAAGGTGCATTAAAAGCATTAATATCCTAGTCTACTGTAGATGACAAAAATGTTATTATTAATATATTATGACATTACACCTACATCTCCCCGAAGGGATAGGAATAGGAGTGAAGGCCATTGTCATAATCACCTGTTATAAGTCCCACCACGAAATAGAGCGAATCAAATAAGGCGAGTCACTTATCATAAACGGGGTTCAATTTTCTGAATTCGAACTATTAAGACTTCTTGCGCTGTAGTCAACCTTGCACGTATTATACCAACGAGGCAGTCAAGTGTTATCAGTAATTTGATGTAATAATAAATAATAATAATAAATAATATTACGTCGTCACACCAGCTCCCTTATGGACAGCACAGAGTACTTTGGATGTTCTATAATCGGATTGGTAAACTTGTGTTAAAATTGGAATTGTAACAACAATTTGATTTATCAAGACACAATTGAAAATAGACATAATGAAACAAGGATTTAAACTATTCTTTTGCGTACACTGAATCCATAGGACAAGAAATAACTAATACATTATTGTTTAGGAGGAATTGATATTTGGTAACATAGAAGAGATTCATCGGTTTCACGAGCGCGTGTTTCTCCGCGAGCTGGATAAGTACGAGACGATGCCGGAGGACGTGGGCCATTGCTTCGTGACGTGGGCGCGCGAGTTCGACATGTACGTGTCGTACTGCCGCAACAAGCCGGACAGCAACGCGGCCGTCGTGCAGCACGCTGGCGACTACTTCGAGCGGTGAGACTTGTGCTTACACAGTTATTGTGCCTTCGAGCATCGGTGGTACATAGATGCCGTTATAGAAACAAACACGTTAATAAATTTTTTAGGTAAACATTTTGTGACCAATTGTTGCAACTTTATCAAAGTTTTTCGCTAGTTAATATTCACTGATTAGTAAATGTTTTAATGCTAGTGTTCTATAACTCTACAAAACATTTATAGCGACAATGTGACAGCTCCATTACAACATATGTATACTTAGTGTATAGCATGTTTGCAAAACCATATTAGCTATAGATGAATAAACTGTTGCTCCCTTTGTCTCTATTAAAATCTATACTTACCGTTCGTTTAACTATAATAAATAAATAAACTAAAATATAAATATATAGTTAACTTTGGTAAAGCCAAAATTATATTTTTGATTGCGTTTTTGTGTCGATTCGATTAAACCAAAATGACATTATGAAAGTAAGAAAATGAATATTAATTACTTTAATTCTTTCTTGTGTGAAGTAAATTTAGTTTAAACAATAAACTCATAATTGTTAATATCATGTGTCTGGACAGGGTTCAGCGTAAGAAGAAATTAGAACATCCCTTAGCCGCATATCTAATCAAGCCTGTGCAGAGGATTACCAAATATCAATTGTTGCTAAAGGATCTCCAAGCCTGCTGTGCAGAGGGACAAGGGGAAATCAAGGTATGCAATGTATTTTGATCATAAAAAAATCTATGAAACTCTATGGGTATAAAGTATTTTCCTCACGTATGAAAACCAAGATGCCTAAACTGATACAATACTTATACATGACATATTAGAGCTTCTAGTTTAATTTTTTATTCGTTATTGTGCTATCGGACTGCAAACTCGTTTAATAAAAGATAAACTCCTTAAGATAATACAAGTCCATTTTAGGTGTACTTATCTTTTGGCGTCTGCAAGGCCCAGGCAAATGTTACGTGCAGCTACAAGTGTGAAGCGTTATAGAAAGTAGGTACTTTTGATATGTTTTTGCAAGGCCGCATAAATTAGGGCTATATACATATATACGATAGTTCCATGTACGATCACGGTAAGCTAGTCGCGACTCGGTGTTTTCCGTTCCCATATCACACATCGAGTTCTTTATCACACTAGAACTCACTTCTAATGATTACAGACCGCGATAAGATAAAGACACGTACAATGAAGAATTTTAATTTGAGAGCGAATAGTAAGTCTTTGTAAGTCAAACATGTTATATAAACACTCGCAAACAACGTTAACAATTGTTTGTAAATTTGTGCGGCTGTAATATTCTTACACACCATCCGTGAGTTTTGTTATGAAAGTGCTTTGTGTATAAATATAAATTTATATTCTTTCGTTACATTAAGTTACCAAAGTTTGTACAAAGCTATTCAGGTACAAGGTTTGTACAAATGGATTACTTAATTATGTACCCTTTTTACAAAGGGTACATAAGTAATTAAATAGATTTTAATTTATGCACCCAAAGTAACAATAATTATAAGTTAACAATTACGTCGATTGAACAATTCGATGAGGCGCGACACTTTGTAAACTTTTTATAGTTCATTCCTTAACAACGGTCACGCGGAAAGTACTCTTTCATAAATTATGGCACAGTGACCAGTTGTTTTATTATCCTTTAAAACTTGTAATGAAACAAAATCTAAAATCGCCAAAGAAATTTTTCATGTTATTCTTTAATACTCATAAAGTAACTAATAGTGTTATAATACGATTGTTCTTCATTGTAAGTCAGGATAGTATATAAAGATTATGTAATTGATGTATGACGTGGAAGCGCTTATTCCTATGTATGTGTTTTATATATGTATTCTTATATTTATATAGTACATCAATGGACATGTATTGAAATGTCTATATTTTTTGTACACGTAAGTTAAATTGCCGTCAGAGGAATAATACGATTGCTACGGAAATTGTAAGTGTTATTTCTCAATACATGGAAACATGTGACTAACACTTGCGCTTCTGGAAATTGCTGTATTGGATGCGGGGCTTCATCCGTAATCTTTACTAATTATTCCAGTTATGTCAGCTATTCGATATCTTCAGTTAAATTATATAATGTTACGTTTATGCTTATTTGTATTTATCACTTCGCATAAATGTGTGCTTATATTAGTACAATATTCCCGGGTACATTGTTAGGAATATGCGTCCGTTTGTGAGAGCAACTTTCGTTACATAATAGGTTACCTAATAGGTGCATAAATAAACCGCTCGCTCGCACTCTATCTCTCTCTTTATTTCTCATGTATACCAAACACCACAATACGCTACTAAAATTTTTATCTAGTAACGCTAACGACGTCTTGTGTTTAGTAATGTCGTCAACCCATTACGCTCTATCGGTTCGAGATGTTAGTTTTTCATTACGACGTAAATACATGGACGTTTGAGGATATATTGGAGATTAAACAAACTAGTCCAGTGTCCTTCGTAATGAACAATACTCAATATTTTCCTCATGATTCATTAGTGCGCCCGTACGCCACATCACTTGGGGACTCAATGTGATGTGAATGTGAGTGAGGCCTATTCCATCGCGACGCTCTTATGACAATGTGATTGTGTGCTATGGAATGGGTCACCTATCTTTCGAAAGTGTTATTGTGATGATGTTGAAGTATATCATAAGTGCAAAAACAAATCGGATTGGACCTCTGACGGTTAAGGGCAGGCAGCATGATGTACGTATTAGTTAATGTTACTGCACGGACTATTATTTATGGTATGAATTCTGATAATGATGTCATAAAATACATGGGAGGAATAATTAAGCGTTCATATTTCATTAAATATGGTTGCAAGTATTGATTGTAATACTAAATGATTTGACTGAATGATTGATTCGATTTATATTATAAAAATATTTGTTAGCAATACCTTAAGATATAAAACTGTTTCAGGACGGACTGGAAGTCATGCTTTCGGTCCCCAAGAAAGCTAATGATGCAATGCATCTCTCCTTGCTAGAAGGATGTGACGTGCCCACGGACAGCCTCGGCGAGGTGGTCCTGCAGGACTCCTTCCACGTGTGGGATCTACGTCAGATTATCAAGAAGGGTCGAGAACGAAGGGTGTTTTTGTTCGATCTGCATCTGTTATTGGCGAAAGAAGTTAAGGATTCGCACGGAAAAGCGAAGTACATATACAAAACTAAGTTCATGGTATGTACGATATTTGCATGTTCGCTCCAAATAATTCTCAACTGTGCATTCTTGTTATCTTAAAGTACGTGACCGTATAATTTAGTTATCCTCTTGCTATGCAAGCCTTTACCAGGCATAGTATAATTTTACAGTAGTGATTCATAAAATAAATCATAAATCCCTTTGCTGTAAACTACAAAATATGTATTAACATACAGTTATATAAAGTATAAAGTCAATGTTATACTATTATAATAGTTATATATCATAGAATACTCTGTAAGTCATCTACTATTATAATCATCATAGAATAATTATGATTTTAAACGTTCTGAACTGTTTTTTGAAAGAAGGTGTTTTTGACTCTCTAGTCGCAAATGAGCGATATGGATTCTAGTGTGTCCTCACATATCACAAGACTGATTCAAAATGTGCTAACATTGTCATACAGAGAAAAAGAGTTGCTAAGACAAACTATTATATGTGCAGTGCATAAGACAAGCCAGCTTAGATGTTTATGTTGTTAAAGGCAAAAACCTGTCACAAATCTATTACCAGTGAAGGAAATTATAAAAAGTGATGGCCAAGTAAGATTTGATAATACAGACTGCTTTATTATAAGCGTAAATAGTAGGAATATGTACGTTTCGGTTATTTCCACAATCTAAGTAAAATGAAATTTAAGATGCTAACCGTGTAACTTTCTCAGGTAAATCAGAAAAACTGACATGTGTTATATATAAGAAAACTAAGTAGACATAACTACCTTTTAGGAATGAAGGCCTAAGAATTAAAAATGTACTTGATTTCGTCCACTTAGATACATGCAGGAAACGCAAATGCAGAAACACTAGGATGTACCAAATACTTCATAACATTTTTTGATGATTATTGAAAGAAAATATATACATATAATATATTATCATCTTATCCGAAAAACGACCGATGCCTTGGAAAAATTTAAATGACTTAGGACGTGCAAAATTGCTGCGATATCTATTTAAAAGTTTTTGAAATGGATAGCAGCTTAGAATGTCAAAAATAGTTTCTCTAAATACTTTAATGGCATTGGTATCATACACCAAACACAAGAACAGAATGGACTGGGACTAGGAGTAGGACTCTTAGGTTTTTTAGATTTAGTACTAGGACTCATTTTGGAAGAGCAAAATCTATGCTGTGGAATACCAAATAATATTGAGCTGTTGCAATACATACTGCTGTCAATATTATGAATCGTTCTCCAACAAAGCCCATGCCTTTAAAACGCCAGAAGATGTCATCAAACGAGAACTCCAATGTGTGTGAATTATGTGTGACGTGTGAAATGTGTGAGATGTGTGAAACGAGTGTGAAGCGACAGTATACCAGTCTAAAGAAAAACGAAGGCAGACAAAATTATTTTTATTGGGTACTGTGATCATACCAAGGGATTCCGATTTATAATATCTAGCACAGTAATCCAAAGAGGTATAAATTAATCAGGAGGTCTTCCCAACGAATAAAGAATAGCTGCCAAAAGAAATGCACAAACTGTTGATATTGATTACCAGAAAATCTTTGCTAAACAGCTACAGCCATTTAACACAGCCTCAAAAAGATAACTTGATGTTAAGATAGCCTTACTTTATGCTGAATTCGAAGAAAACCTATTCATGTCTCTATTAGATTGCCTGCCATGTGAAGAAAATATGGTGTATAAACTTAATAAGCCTCTATATGGGTCGAAACAGGCTCCACAATGTTGGAACAGTTAATTTCATTCTGTACTGAAGTTTAGCTTTGTTAATAGTCAAGCTCATCAGTGTGTTTATGTTGATCAAATCAATGATAAGAAATACTATATTCGCTTCTTGGTTGACGATAGATTGTTATTCTCAACAGATAAATTATTATTAATTAAAAAACGTAAGAATTGAATACTACATTTTAAATTATGATATAGAACACTCCCAAGTGACTTTTTGGGAGTATCAATAGGATTTAGGTAGTACATCAGACTTAATTCATGAGCAAATGTTAAATAAGTTCAACTTTGCTTTGCAAATGATGCCAGTCCCAATAGCCTTCCAGTCGGTCCGCAAATTAATTTACTGAACGATAAAGAGCAACCTGAGAGGGGATAGTTCATGTATAGAGGTTGTATGCAGGCTCCCTCGGGCACTATTACTATTGTGAGGCAACCCAATATCATGTTTGCTTTTTAGACTAGTGAATCAATACCTCAACTGTTACAGTCAAATGCTCTGGAATGCAGTTTTTGAAATTTTTGAAAGCTTTTAACGATTATATGTAGGTTGCACCACACAAAGACTATATCAGAAAGTTAATGACTACAGCGACGCTCAGTATTCCAATAATTTAAATCGCCCAGTCACCTGCTAAGTGTTTATGAAAAATAGACCAACCGACAGACACATTGTCCAGTCAAAAGTGTGGACCGTGAACCGTGGTTCTACGACAGAGGCCTTGTCCCTGGCAGCTTGTGCTGGCACGAAAGTTGACATGTTTTGTTAATCAAAATGTAAACCTTCCTTAACGATGGTAACATACTGTAAATTTATTTTATTAATTTCATTATATTTCTCAAAATTCGAAAAGTGATTCTTAGTATAACCTGCTTTAAATGAGTTATTTTAGTTGTAGGAATGTGATCTGCATATATGCAATTTGTAAATAAATCGTCAATTAAAATATCTGTAATTCGAATTGTTACGAATCTTTCATTCAAGTATTGTTAGTTTTAATTTTAATCAATCGCGTACGTCACAATCCGGCTATGTCAGCGTCAGTCAGTCATCATTTGTTTTTATGAAGTATGTAAAGGATTATTCTATTAATAGTAATCGTGACGATGTGTCTCGTTGCGTAATTAAATTCGATGGAAAATTTTATTATTATTCGCAAAATTTATATGATACGCTGTAATTGTACATACATGTATGCCATTGGTTGTATATTTGTTTTATTTAGAAAGTTATAGGAAATTAATTTCGATTCAATAACAATTAACGTCGTTTTAAATGTGCTCGAACAGAAAGTAATTGTTCTGTACGTTTCTCAGACTTCGGAGTTGGGTGTGACGGAGCACATCGAGGGCGACGAGTGCAAATTCTCTGTATGGACGGGTCGCGAGCCGATGGCCAGCGATTGCAGGATCGTGCTCAAGGCGCCTTCGCTCGACGTCAAGCAGACCTGGGTCCGTCGGCTGCGCGAAGTCATACAGGTAGACTTTTCCCCACAATTCATGTTATGAAAAGTATAAATAGAAAAATCTTGAAAGATAACGCTATTTATTTTATTGTCAACACCAGGAAACCTACTTCAGTGCCCGTTTACAACAACCGCCCAGAAGTCCCGCTCGTGTTCATCCTAACAGCTCGCAACGTTCCAGCAGGTACATTTATGTAAATTTAAAAGGTTTTTCTTCCGTTTCTTACTGCACGTGTACATAATGTTATGCTTTCGATAAAAATATTCTTTTCGTCTTATTGAATTTAAGATTCTCGTTGAAGTTGTATGGAATCGATTTAACTTGTTCGCTATACGAAACGCTGACATCTATCACTTTGGTGCAGGGACCTGGATTGCACGTCCATAGATGAAACAAATGAAAATCTCGATCGTAATTCTCTGGCGTCATTTGGCAGCGGCAACACCACCGACTCCGATAAGGTGAGTGAGTGCTTATTGACTATTCTGAATGTCATTGAAAGTTTTTTACATAGTAGGCAGTAGATACATAGGCAGAGGAAAAGTTCAAAATATTAACCTGTTTTTAATTAAACTATTCATATTACTTGTCCATTGTCCTAGCACCACCAAGCTACGTCGCGTTACGTATACGTAAGGAAATAAACAATTAGTATTTAAAATTTCAAAATGATCCTTCAAATGATGAAACTTTAATGGCTTTTGACTACATTTTTTTGGTATAGAAATACGAGTAGTTCTACTGCCGATGTTTTCGTTAGGATTCGTTACTTCGCATGATCTGGTTTACATTTTTTTTTCATAATAGTATTTCGTGTCATTGGAAGTTAAGTGGTCAAACGAATTGCTGATTAAATTTTCCTTAGCTTGAATTTACAAATTCTTGTAGTAATACAAAAAATGAAAATTCTGATTTTATTTTTTATAGGCTCATATTTGCTATATCAATGTGTGATGCAGGATTATAGTGAATGGTTGTTAATCATACCACAGTCTACAGGTCTATACCCATGCACGTTTGAGGTGTACAAAATGATCACAGTACATCGATTAGGATGATAGCAATTGTTTTGATTTAGTAGCTATACTCGTATTTTATATCACAGTCATGTTGTGCAGTGCTAAAGAGAATGTATAGTTTTTGTTCGATTTTAAAATTTTTCATGGCCCTGATCATAAGCCTGAAGAGGTCGCTTTTTCCCGCGAACCAGAAGGTATAAAATGCAAATGAATTGATTAAAATTATTCCATAGTCTACTAATTGCCGTCGTTTTTATTTCGTTTTTTTTACATTGAGATCTAGAGGCTTTGGTTATCTAAATTTTCGTGACGAATTTATGCATCAAAATTGTTGTGTTATACTATACAATGCTGAGGAGTTTGACATTTAGGTGAATACAAGAATCTTGCTTCCAAAAATGTTAAGTTATTTCTTTTCTTTCCTCTAGGGACAGTATTTACGTGACGTACGCATGTAACGTACTTGTTAGCATTGTTATAGATAATTAATTATTAGAACGATTTACTTACAACGATCTCTACCGCCAATATGAATTCAGTTTTAACATATGTATTTTATTATTACATCATACCTAGACAGTAATAAATGTGAGAGATGTGGGTTATTATGTTCTATTATACACAACATATTAACCGTCAAGAAACACCGTCGATCGTTAAGCGCCATTTTATTACAAAATAATTAACGATGGTTGGCCCGTTCTGTTCCGTTTGAGATGTATCTGAAATGTAATAACTTAAATACTTACTGGATGCATATTAACAACAGCAAATTTAATTTGTTCGGCCTGTCTGTAGAAAAGTTTTCCCTGGTGGCGAACGTTATTAAAACCTCGCTTGACCGAAATATTCGACCCGGGCTCCGGCGGGGCGGCTTACATTCGCAAACGAAATTGTCACTTCTCATTGAACTCGAGTGCCTTAAGTGTTTTCCTCGTGAAGAGATCGGGGGGGTTGCGCTCCGTCCGCTCCGCTCTATCAACTGGCATCCCATTTTACCCTGGTACTCTCTCATTTATCGTACTTATAAGAATTATTTTTATTTCAAGGCATTTTATTCGCAAATATTTCTTCAATTTAAGAAAAGTACTTTGAGTCATGTAGAACTGGATTTGTGTCCAAATAAAACATTGGAACGAATATATTAAATTAAGAACTCTACTTTTTTAGAAATTGCTGCCAGATTTTTTTTAAACATTTAGAATTTAGGAATTCACATAGGGATTAATTCAATTAGAATCATTGGATTGAAAATATACGATATATACTATAAGAGGACTTTCAAAAATGTAACTGCAACTTAAATTATATAAAATGTACCAAATGTTTAAATTAATTAATAATCAATGTCTAAGAAGAAGTCGATTGCTACGATATACATACCTTTTAAAGCGAAGGTAAATATTCTAGCGAAAAGAGATAACTAGCGAACTAGAAAGTTGGAGGATTTAATTAAAAGTTTCCGGTAGTCTGGCGACCTCTGTTAGTAATTAATATGTTTCCTCTTAATAATCAAGCAATGAACCTTTCATTAGTGAAAGGTTATGTTCAATGTTACATTAGTATTATCTAATACTAATCTAATAATAAATTACTATCTACTAACATTACATTTTTACTAGTAAGTATAATTATTATTAAGATGAAATTAATACATTTGTAGAAATTTTTTTTTACGCCATTAACATGCTTGCACATCCCATTGCTTTATCTCTATATTCCTTTAAATAGTTACATTTTTAAACTTAAATTACCCATCTATGAATATTTTTATTGTTCCACTGTTCGAATCGAGTTTTGAGAATAGAGTATCAACATGAGAATGATAAGAATTATAGTCTGCTACGCTAGCCAAGTGCGAGGTGGTACAGTTCACGTGCCTTAGAGAATGAATGGCCAACTCTAACGTACACAGATTGTGCCAGAACGTTTTTCTTCATAGTTACAACAAGTACCTACTATTTACATTTACTGTACACGTCGTACAGGTTGATTACTTAAGTAATGAAAATATGGAATGCCACGTTATGGGCTCGCGTGGTGTGGCTATACGAGTTGACTGGTTATACACTAGATCGAATGGCTAGATTACTGCCTGGTACGGATAGTAGTTTAATTAAAACGAACTCTTGCTGTCCTCTAACGTAAAGGTCCCGCGTACGTTTTCTCCCTCGTAGGCGATTTGCCAATATTTTTTGTTTCAATGACAGCAAATGATTAAAATTGTACAGATGCAATTTGTTGGTTAGTAGAAGGGCTTACCGGAGGAAATATATGATTGTCAATCTATAAGCTTCATGAGATGAACGGATTGAATCATATTTACCTGTTGCTGCAATTTTCCGCATTTGTCTTAAAAACTTGATGTTCGGTCGAGCGGTTGTAAAGCATGACTGCTGATAGAGAAATACTAGTTTCAAATTACGCGTCGGGTCTAACTGTTCGGAGTCTGGATTTGTGCTCGGTGTATGGCAATAGGTACACTAGCTATTTCACTGTGGAAACTAATCGTAATTGGTGAAACATAGAGGTGTACACATTCCTTTGGCTATCCCTGCTATCTATAAAGTGTTCCTCATACACTTTGTAACGTTTCTTTATGTTCGAGGTAGGCAGACTCTGAATATCTTCACCTGCCATGACTGTGCCAAAATTCTTTTAGCTCTTCGTCCCTTATTAAAGTACTCATATATTTACCAAAAGTCAGAATTTCAATAGCGATATTCTTAAATGAAATCCTTTCCGTAAACTAGCATTCATGTCTATTGCACACCCATATTTGTTTTCGCTGACCTGAATCCTTCGCAGTTCAGTATCGACCCCTACGTGTCGATACAGAGCATTTTAAGAATCATCGGTCTAACAATTTGCTTGTAGCCTCGATGGAATATTTCTCTTACTCGTTAAATATTTAAATGTAGCCAGAAATTTTGCATTAATCTGGTTATTTATTAATTAGTGACTTAATTTTATTATTAATCACAACGATAACTTATTAGACATAAAGGTTACGAAAGGTTTCGGGTTCGATTTTCGATCTGTTAGGTGTCCTCAAAATAATTGTATAATGTGTAGTAAATCTTGAATTACCTCTATGTGTCTGATTTTTATGACTGTCTTTAGTACTTATGTCAGAGCAAACTCTGAGTGGGGCTATGAATATGGGGGTCTATGTGAGTATGAATCTTTATCTATTATAGGCATGTGCATAATAGCGTGCGCCACCGCAAAAAAAACACCCTGTGCTATGATAACAAAGAACGCCTTATACGTATTTATATTCGCTACAGCTTTCCTACTAGGGTATAAAATATTTTAAAATATTTTCTTATTATTTTAATATCTTAAACGTGTGTAAAGGAACCAATGATCTACAATTTCACTAAACGATGTTGTTAGTGAATTCTTTCTAACTCCGAAGTATTATTTCGTGGCGGGAACTTTTCTAGTGTTTAGTATCCGCCTTAGTATTTTTGCTCCGATATTTTGTTCGAGCACTTCTGTACTAACAGGCAGTTTAAATGATAAAACGACGGATATTTTAATAGTCACAAAAGACACTTTTTAACAACATTGCTACCTACTGTTTAAACAGTGTCAAGAACGCAACCTGTATGCAATGTCCAGAACAAAGTTAAAAGGAATGTTAATATATCAAGGAATACAGAAATCTTTTGTTTTTGTCATATTATATCGTATCATCAAATTTACTATGCCTATTTTAATTATAACAAACTAAGCATGAATATAATGATGTGTGGAAACAACGGTCGCTGATTAAGTTACTGTATACACTTAGTTATCTCGGAAGTTTTATGTTAAATAATTTAATACTACTTCACGCCATTATGTCACTGCTACCGACGGGCAGTTTGACTACGTTCTTATTAATATTGAATATCTCTTTTTCATTATCTATACTCTTTGTGAAACTAAATTTACTAGTGGCTCAGTAGTGATCGAAGTTCGATCGTTAATCATAAAAAAATCAGTTTGAGTGGTGTCTAGGTCCTAATGTCAAAGACGACCCTTATCTATTCTCTGTGCTACTTATTGACAAAAATCCGTCTCATGTCTGACATTGACAATGAGAACGTAAATAATAAATGGTTTCTTTAATTCAATTTTAGGAATTCGTAATACATATTACACATGCATTAAATATTAAAGACAAACAATGTTAATCTATCATCAATTTGACCGCACACTTTAACCATAAACGAAAGTGTATGGTTAAAGTGTGCGGTCAAATTGATGGCAGGATGGTCAATTGAATTGGCAGGTGTGTGCCAAAAGCATGATAGTGTGTGTAATGTATTTTTATTTAATGTATTTTTTATGCTTTATTTTTAAAAATATTAGCAT
>DWEC01001697.1:0-12864 GCA_018245735.1 Microceris miodesmiata | reverse complement strand
TAAGTATTTAAGCGCCTCGTTGGTAGAGTGGTTGCAAGCGCGACTACCGATGGCGAGTTCCTGGCTTCAAATCCCGGGTCGGGTAGTATTGGATTTTTCTAATTTAGAATTTCTAGTAGTAACTCGGAGTCTGGAATTGTGTTCGGTGTGTGGCTATATGGTAGGCTCACATCAACAACAACCGTAACTGGCAAAACGTGGGAGTGTACTACACTCCTCTACCTACCCCTTCGGGTATTACAGACGTGATATTACGTTTTTTACAATATAAGTAGCACTTCAAGAAATATTTCAAATCTTTTTTTTCGCTTTTAATTTCGCACTCTGGTCCTCTTTGACACATTGGAAGGTGTGCTTTCTTGGGACAGAAGGAGTTAATCACCTCCAATATATAAGTACATTTTACTATACACCAACTCATCGTTCAGTGGAACAAAGGTTGAACAAAAACCTTATTACTCTAAGAAGTGTTCGCGAATTATCTAAGTCATGGCATGAGTCATGGTTGAAACGGTATTTCCTTAGCCAAATTAAATATAGCCACGATTAGTTAGATTATTATTCCATTTGATTAAATCATTGATCAATTATAAAGAATTCAATACGTTTATGTGTTTTAATTGAAATATCTATCAAGATACAAAAAGAAGCTTCTAGAATTTCGAAAGAGTCTTTAAACTATGAAGGGATTATATAATAGCTAGAGGAAGAAATATAATCTGTGCGTTTTTGTTCATGACATGATATGAATATTCTGATTTATTTGAGAGTATGGTCGATACTATTTTTCAGACTAAAAGATTATGCAATTTTTTTAAGTTGATCAAGGAAAATATTGTTTGAAAACCTACACACTGTAACAAGTTTTTCATAATACATACTCTAAGACGTGAAAAGTTTGGCAACCCAGACTTGGCCAGCGTGATTGTATGACTTCAACTCTATCAATATGAGATGAGATTCGTGTCCAACAGAGCAAAACACATAAGAGCAGAAAATGTTGATAACTGTCTAAAACCTAATTTTCGGCGGTGAAACCTAATCTTTACCATAATTAAATTGAAATCCATTTTTTTATCTTAACTATGTACATAACAGAGATATTAATACACCTTTAAGAATAAATTTTGCAAAAACGTTCAAAAATACAGAACATCGATCATTTTTATTTTTATCTTTAATGAAGCATACTGATCTAATAACGCCTTACTGTACCTACCAGGTTCTCAGAAATCAGAAGGCATCTATTCTTATGGAGTTGCAGGTAAACTTTACAATGTATGTATAAAAATCCATACATTTCATACAAAGAAATCTATTAGATGTCCATTGGCCATTTAGTAAGACCAAGTTCATATTTCTTCCGAGAACACCACAATCGATGGCTTATTCCAGTTTGCATCGTTCCATGAAATGATCATTATATGCACTTGTTAATGATAGATGATACGGAATGCTCGGAGGTCTGACGAGGTGGCATGTCGTAAATAACCTGTCTTATTCAGCAGCATCGAGCGCGGTCAGCTCTTGAATGGATGACCGTTAGGCAGCAAATATTTATACACTAAGCTTCTTTTTTTATTCAATATTTATTTATAGAGGGTTTTCGGAATGCTACCCTCATCCTCTACCTCTACCCAAATCCTCTACCCTCTTAGTCACTCTTGTAAAGCTAATTAAAATCACTAAATCATAGTACCTGCATGTACAAATGAACACTGCCTCGACTTGAAAAAATAAAAACAATTTCATACACCTGTAAATTGGCGAAGACAGAGAAAAATTGTATTAAAACATTCCATGGCTTTTTTATTTTCACTATGTACAAAACTGTTCAACAAAAAAACAATGTTGAAGGAAAAAACTCATCGACACTTCTGTACATAGAGTGTTAATCGATACATTAGGTAAACTCTTTAACGGTGTAACTTTGGCACGAGAACGAGCAAATCGCAGATACAGCTGGCGGTTTGTGTCAACATCGGACTATCATTCTATTGAGAAAATGAAAAAAGGAACAGCTGTAGCTGAGTGCTGCGTCATTAATACGCTACAAATAATTAAAAAAAATTGTAAATCACGCTTGGAAACCCCGAAGAGGTAAGCAGAGAAGTGTAATACATTCCCAAGTTTCACCAGTTATATTTACGTCCCCTTCGGTATACACCGGGCATAGATGCAGACTCCGAGCCACTACTAGAAATGGCTACCAGAAAATCTAAGTTAGAAAAATAAAATAGGACCCAACCCGGGATTGAAATCCAGGACTTCACGATCAGCGTTTGCGCTTGCAATCACTCGACGAACGAAGCGATAAAATAAATATAAATGAGTGTTATCAATAGAATCATTATAGCAATAAAACTAAGCGCACCCTAGCCACTGGCCAGTGCATTCGTCACCCCGCAGCTGTCTGCGCAGCCTCAAGTGACGCACACATGGCGCATCTCGTTTGCATCATTATATGTATACACGCCACTATCAATAGTCTACATAGCGAATTCAATAATCGTACATCTAGATAGCCATTGTATAGGGCCGATACTGTTTAAAATTAGGAATCAAAGATATTATATATTTTTTTTATTTGGAGAACGCAATGTCTCGTTGACATCGTCGTGACAGCCGATCGGGAGGTCACAAATTTATTGTATACAAAAATACATAGTGGTCACATAGCCTCAAAAATGATTCGTAGTATTTTGGTAGTTAACGAGATAAGTTTAAAACGGCCTACATACGTCGCTCAAGCGCGCCGAGCCGCGGACAGCCACTCCGAGTTAATCTTAGACACATCATTAACATAATATTCGAGTTTCATAACCGAAGATGTCTACGAAGCCTTACAAATAAAATACATTATATCACGCCTGTATTTTTGCAGGGGTCTAAAGAGATGTATAGTACTTCCACTTTTCACCATTTGTTATAAATCACGTGTTGTTGATATACATCAGGCACAAATGGAACTCGAGGATACTACTGGGAGTTTTAAGTAACAAAATCCAGCGGAGATCGATCCCAAGACACCCAGCTAAGCAGTCATATAAAAAATACCAGACAATAACATCGGTCCTTCAGTAACATTATTTATATTCCATATTCATTTTAAATGTACGACGTCAAAACCCGGCGATTGGCCATACCTGTTCTAATAAAGAGCAAAGAGCAAAGGTGCAGCGGCTGAAGACGAAAACGGAGGTATATTTATAGTTGGTTTCCGGTAATGGAAAACATCGTCTCGTAACTGTGCTGTCTTGACGAATTTCTTGTTAGATTAAAAAAAAGGTATATTTTACTTCTACTGATCTATATCCTAATATTGAGCACTAAAAACCACCTGAAGAGAAACTAGTTTATGCGGCTCGAGCCCCATAGCAATAAGTATAATCATATTAACTTCCAATGGAAACGAATGAAAAGCCAATTGAAAAAAAGTAATAAAATGTCAATTATTGAAATTGTTTTATTTAAATAAATTGCTGGCAATATTGTTTACTAAAGTGTATATATTATTATAAAGGTCTGTAAGGACAGTCATATATGGCAATTTCTCCCGTGCTCTCCCTGCCCCTTAAAAATATTTACCAAAAAAAATGTATGTATAACTATGTGTCAATAAATTAAACACATTATTGTGTCGTCATATTTAAAAAGAATGCTATGTCGTATAACAATAATTCTATACCAAACACGTTTTAACTGTTCCGTTACTTGTAGTTATTAAGGATTAAAATGAATGGTAGCTTTTTTAAAGTTTATTTCATAATTTACGAGTAGTTAAAAAACAATTATAAATGTGGCACTCAGTAAAGTCATATACAAGGCATGTAGATACCTACATACCTTGTGGTGGGTGCCTACAATTAGGGTGTATTTAGGCCTGTAACAAAGAAAACTTGGACGAAATACACGAACATTTGTTATTGTACAGCAATTGTACTTTTGTTATTGTAATAGCAATGGTGTTTGCACGCCATCTGGTGTTAAATTACTAATAAATCACATAAATACCTGTACTTAGTACATATTGAAAAAACTAACGTCGTATGTTTATGTAGAAATGCAGAAACATGCTGAGATCTGGTACCGGTATCATGAAACATGAAAAAACAAAAATTATAATAAATGTGACTTCTTGCTAGCAAAAATATATAATAATGTATATCTATGTGTATATAGACGGGATACATCCATGCAAAAATACAACACGCACACTAATACCAGGCGAACAAACAAAGGCAACTAATAAATTCGTTGCTTAAAAGTCATTGATAACGACTGGCTGAACAATTAATTGAAAGACATTGACATTTTCAAAAGTCAATAATAATTAGCGATGAGGGATAAAAAAACAATTCTTCACAAATACTTATTTATACATGTGCAAATATTTGGTTAACATATAACGGACTGTTTCTAAATTCCTTTTCCCAATATCAGTTTATTAATAATTTACATATAAACTTATTTATCCAAATAAAAAGTAATTTGTCTCGCAAAGATATTAATAATATAGAAATCTAAATGCATAAAAACCAATAGTAGTTATTAAAACTATATCATAACGCAAATTGCCTAATAAATAAAAACGTCGATCGTTTATTCGAACGTAAAAACTGCCTTGCAACCGGCCAGTTCCACAAGTCGGTACGATTTTTTCAACTACAGCAAACAAATGCCCCAAAAAAAGTTGAATGCGATAATTATGTTTTCTGCCATAACCCATAACCATGAATCAGCATTTCGAACTGCAGTAATTTATGTAAGACATACACTAACACACGCTTTTAACATATTCGAGGCATTTTTATTCAGACGGATTATAAGCACCTTACCCAATGTCAAAAAGAAAAAAAAATTATATGCCGCGTCGTCTGCAACAACGCGACAAATTCGAGATGATAGCGTTCAGTTGCTGAACGCCTGACGGGCTCGCACAGTTTCACATGTCCGTGTAATAACTATAGGCAACTCTTGTTAAAGTACATGACTAGACCGCTCGCTCGCAAGGCGCGGTCGAGAACGAAACGAATGCAATTATTTCATACTTGATGCTTACGTCCGCCATGATAGGTAAAACTCAAAACACCAGCGCGAGAACTCACACACACAATACTTTTTAATTGCAAAAGATTTACGCGTTCACAGCCAATGTTTTTTAATAAGCATACAGTTTATCAATGTCTCATTGTTAAGTTCTGTATTGGTGTTATCGTTAAGGTGATGTAATTCGTTATCTCGAATACATAACTAGTGTTGGTATAATAAATTATAGCGCTTCGTAGACGACGATGCATGAATGAAAGATAAATTTGTTGACCTTCCTGTATAAACTACTGCCCCCCACGATTGCATAAACAAAATAGTATATTAAACAATACCTATTTTACACACTACAGGCATTTTATTGAACAAAACCTGAATTTTGCATGTCATTATCTTTTTAAATATTCAGTGATATTTTAAAGCCGCTTTTGTGACAGGCAATACAGCTATTGTGTGGCAAACGCGAGCCTAGCCTACTTTACCTGCCTTCATTTAACTAACCGATACAAACTCATTTCTAATATCAAGGCTAAAAAAATTACTGTTCAAGTCTTATGTAATTCACAAATATCATAATGCAGTCAAATTAAATAAATATTTTTTTTAGTCACTTTGTTTACACATAATTTGACTGGTAATTCATAATACTGGCACAGTAGCCGGCGAGAATTCGATTAAAAATAAAACCGTTGACACAGATGATTTTAATGTCAATATTGATGGATAGTATTATTAAAGCAATTTAATGTTCATAAAATATTATTTTACGACGCGAACATCACTATAGTCTTTAATAAAAAATTATCGTGTCATATTTAATACGTTATACAACTTTTGTTTGATAATAAAAAATAATGCATTATCATATTATACTAAGATGACATAACGCTTAAAAGTGCATTTTACGTACAAAAACAATACATGCAACACCTGGCCATTCTATTTATAGAAACGGAGAAAGCGTTTCGATTTTCGAACGTTACAAAGTAAGCAAATATGAATGTTAATGCAAAATAAATATTTGGTTTACCTTAAACTCAAAGATTAGTATGTTTATCACTGTTTATCTATAGAACAATTGAACACTATACGGAAAAACTTTCGCACGCTTCCCATTCGCTATTCAAATCGAATGTTCTTGCGGTACATGAATACAAGACAATCCACGTAAAAGTACACCGCAACTGTTACAACGAACACTACTAAACAATCTAAGAACAGACGTCAAAGGATTCCGTTTAACAACGCGATGGCCGCTACGACCACTAAAATTATTGATTTAGCAGCGTTACAAAACAACAAAAGATATAAAACGGGCCGACTGCACACCCCCGCGCGGACGAATCGATCAGAATGATAATTGTCGCGCACAAAGAGCGGTGACTACTCACCTAGACGGGAATGCACACAGCTTTAAAACAACAACACATTTACACGACACTGGGTTAGATTGTTTAATTTTAATGTCACTGCACTGTCACTGTTAAGTTTTGGGTTTGGATAACTGAATATATGCGGTGTTTGGGGGTTAATTAGTGCGAATTAATGGTGATATTTGTCGCGGAGACGCGAACGTTTCGACGACCGCTAGCAAGATGGCTCCGCGTATGCCCGCGCGGCGACCGGCCCCCCCGCGCCGCGCGTACGTGCAATGAAAGATAGGTGGCCGGTACACACCGCGTCAGCGGTACGGCGTTTCATCGTGAGATAGACCTCGCGACAGATAATCCGAATAACACGACATTATTTTGTAAATATGTAAATGATTCGTTGCGATTTTCTTACTATTTGAATGACATCAACAATTTACTAAATTATATACGTTATTTCTATTTTTCAAATTTTTATAAAAAATTGTCTGTTTTAGTAAGAAGTATATTCAAATTCAGGCATGTAAAATATTATCTTAAGGATTAAACGTATTTTAAGTCAATTCGGCTTGTCGGCTCGTCGGTCAAGTCGGCTTGAAAATGTGTCGGAAAAAATTGGAAATAAATCTTAGTACAAATATTCTTTAAAGTTCATATCAATAACGTATAGTAGTAATAGGGTCAAAAAGGTTTATTATTAGGTAACTTATTTACTATTTATTTTTCAGTTCAAAATATTTCTATATTGCTTTTTTTAAAGAACTTAATAAAGTATTTCAATACAGCAATATTATTACATAGTTTTTATAATGTTACCGACCCTACGTACAAATCATAAGACTCAATCTCTCGACGTACGTACCGTGTGCGCCGCACCCAGTTCTTTCCCTTCACACCGCTTTGGCCGTGCGGAGATCCCCTCCCCCCTCTTATATACTGCTCTCTTTACAACAAAAAAAAACACCAATTTCCAAATTCCGTCCAGGCCAAGCGCTCTCTCACTCCGAGCTAAGATGGCGGCCGGGTTCCATTTTGATGGCAGATTACGCGTCCCTGCGATTGTTCAAAGCCTGTGTTCTTCACGCTATAACTGTTATAAACGTCACTATAAACGTATCGCACACGTTTTTCGGCTATTTTTTCCCGTTTAGCACGACGGTCACATCAGCGTCGATGTAGAATCGATATATAACGTAATAATAAACAAAATGGCGGTGATTGGTTCGGATTATCGTATTGATTGAATGCTTCGGCCGCTCTCGGGGTTGAAAGAAAGCCGTGGAACTAAATGACCGCTTTAAAATGTAGTCGCGTTAGTATGGTTTTGTCTCTTTCGTGAACCGGGCCGTGTCTACCTGGAGACGTAATAAAACGTGGGACGCCGCGCGATTTGACCGGCAAATGTTTATGAACACGATTCCCGTCTTGTACAAATACAGATATGTGCTTTATTTATCGCTTTATTAATTATCTGCATGTCCTCTAATAGATGATATACAATATTTTGATTAATAAAACGAGATTTTTTCGATTAGAATTCTAGTTAGATTTATAAGGAATGTCTATATATGTATGTATACATACATATACATATATAAATCACATCTTTTCAAATATGGGTACATTGTAGTTACAATTAAGTAAACCTACGAAAATATGGTAATAAAATCTATAACAAGCATTATAGCAGATTTTATTCTGGATAAATTTATGCGATATCTACAATGCAATATCATGCTTATAATTCCCGGAGTCGTAGGCAGAGGAGTGTAGTACACTCCCACGTTTCACCAATTATGTTTACGTCCCATGGAATAGGTGGAGAGTCTATTGTCATACACCGGGCACAGATCCAGACTCTGAGTCACTACTAGAAATTCTAAATTAGAAAAATCCAATAGTACCCGACCCGGGATTTGAACCCAGAACCTCCCGATTGACAGTCGCGCTTGCAACTACTTGACAAATGAGGCAGTCAATGTTACGATATATAAATTTAAAAAAATTATAATCACATCTGTCCAACAATCTAGTCATGAGTAAATTATGATAACCTAGACATCAATAGTACGTCCGTTTAATGGCAAAATGGTAGTACCACGACTACAGTTTAATAGATATGATAGAGTTCTGGTAATCTAAAGTAAAAAATCTAATTTTAATTTAACAGTATATATTAATTACATTAATATCGTATTTAAATACAAATACATTGATAACGATGATATTGCGGTCAAAATGAAAGAATTCACAACATGAACCACCATTAAAGCGACATAATATATTTCATTAAAATGAAAACACATGTTACCAAGCAATAAATCAGAATTGTATATTAATCACAAGTAATTAATAAAACCTATTGGTTATGGGACAATAAATAATATCAATACAATAATACATAATAATTTCAGTAAACAACTGAACATGTATGACTTTTTGTAAAAAAAAGTTGTAAATAATAGGTACTATTCATTATCCGCGGGCCATAAAAATGCAGTAAATTAAAATATGTGTCAGATATGTGTTTTAAGACATTTAAAATTTATATAAATTATCTTTTTATGGAAAATAAATGATATCCTATAGTAAAAAAACATATTTTTATGCTTTATTTTCTTAATAAACAAATTTTATTACAGTTTATACATTTTATTTTTGGGCTAAAAAGGTTATTCTAGCATTGGACTGCTAGAATCAATTCCAGAAGTTCAAATTTCAATATTATATTTAGGCTGTTTCTAACCTGACACTCATATATGTCATGTTTTAGTAAAATATTATTCTAATTATGTGGTGATGTTTAGAACTCGTTTCTTAGTCTTTTCTTAAATATAATTCGAAAAATATTTGAGTTCACCCCAGGAAAGTTTTTATTAAAAAATGATCACAAAAGTAATAGCGAATGAATGCAATTGTTTAGCTCTGCTGCATAATTTACGGATATTACTTAATTACTCCGATTTTTAATAAAAGAAACAAACATTAGATATATAAATGAACCAAAATGGCAAACCCAATAAGGACTCAAAAACGATTTTTTTATAAATGCAAAGTTGTATCCATATTGGTTAGTTTTAAGCAGGTCAAATGGAATTAACGTATCACACCCACACACGCACAAATACAAACACAATGACGTTAGACTATTGCGCAACTATAACGTTTCGTTTGAGTTCGACTGTTTCAGTGTACACATTGCTGTAGCAATGCCGACCAGGCTTCACCCGTAATACTTACAGCGACGAACATGCTTATAGAGTAATCTATCATAAGAACCATAGATATAGCAGTTTTTCTGTATTGTATTAAAAGAAAGACAAAAAAAGAAAATATGTTTGCTTGTGTTCCAATATCAGCATATTTACACAAGAGATAAACAAAGTAAAATAGTAGACAAACGAGATTAGAAAAAAGTGATAGGAATAGTCATAAAATAGATAAAAAAATAAAATTGTAACAATAATAAAATCAACGCGCCAAAGGGTTAAAATACTAATACACACGTGAGCATGCCAGGCCTATAAAAATCCATATATTATATATTTAACACTCGCTAAAGGACCTGACGTGTTGGGGTAATAATAATAATAATTCACTACTGGTACATTAAACCGTTATATTTGTGAAAGATGATAAATACTAATTAAATTCTCATAGTATCGACTCGGCTATGCGTTGCTGAGTCCTAATAAATTAAATAAAAATAAATCGACCTAATAATTCGTGATGATTGCGTTATATTTATAAATGACGGGCATAAGCGAGCGAACATTACAGAATATAAAACACAAAGGAGCCAGCCGAGCATCAAGCGTCAAACACAAGAGTTGGGAGCAATCGATACCGCCGTAACGCAGATGATTTAGGATTCCACGGCAAAAATAATGACATGACTACTGAAGGTCATGCTATACTTACTCACGTTAAATTTCAATACTCGAGTTTTGGTACAATACGCCGTGTAGACTCGTTTGGTAAACTTGTAACATAATTATTTGCCTTGGGGGACATCAAATTAAATATTGATACGATTTAGGCACCGGACATAAAAGGTCGATAAAATTAAGAAACACATTTTTTGTAAAACAGAATATTACTTTGATTTATTGTATTTTAATATGTAGAAGAGCTGGACATGCTAGCAAAAGTATATATTTAAAAGAATGTTTCCACAATCTATCATTAATATGTAACATTGTTAAAGTAATAAAATATTTTATTCAAATCATTAAATTTTAATCAATTAATTTTAAATTCCTCTTGTTAGGTAAACATCACGAGGAAAGTACATTTTAGAATTCTCCATTTTGTTCTCTTAAGCGTGTGAGGTCTGGCAATGTGCGCTTGGCTAGCGTCCTAGACTAGTGTCTCTCCTTTCTTATTAGGAGAGGAACGGTGTTTGACAGTGGAATATTAAAAGGGTGGTTCATGATGATGATACATTAATTTGTGAATTAGTAGACATAGTATAGTGCGTTCACCGAGTACTTCGGCGAATGACTTAAGAATGCATTAAAAGCGGAATGAGATCAGATGAAGGTCGAGTATTAAGTTTAACGCTGGTGGTGAGATTTGTGTCCAACAATGGCACTACCTGATGTACTGATGATACTGGAAATGAAATAAATTTGGTCACGTCAACAGTACTTATTACAGACCAGTATGTATGCCTACTTTCATATATGTAGATAAGCGAATGATACTTTTTAGGACGGCAGTATGTGGTATCTTCATTTCAATACGTAATATTTAAGACTGGAGAAAAAAAAAAAATTGTTATTATGTTCATTATTTCTTTTTAAATACTACATGTTATCTTTCAATCCGCACACTTAAGTAAAATTATGGAAAATAAATTGAAATAAAGTTGAAATAAACATCACTCTATATACTATATACTGAGTTAATGGTGAAAATAAAAAAAAAACATTCAAATGGCGCGTACGGAACACTATTATACAAACTCGATTCGCATTTAGCAGATTTCTTGTTTTATATCGACTACCTGTCAACCGTTCTCCATCAGTTCACCAGTCTACCTAGAACCGAGAGCCACCTTGCAATTCATATGCATTACGAAAAACTAAGAGGTCAAATAAAATGGACTCGTACAATGAACCAATTTAACAAGAACTGTAAATCAGCGTACCAATGCTCTTCCGCTATCCAATTGTGGGAGAGTTGTAAGCGGCAAGGCGGCTCGTCGTTAGCTGGTGGATCCATCTCGCTAAGATCAATGACCGCTCGGTCGCGCTCTGTATGTGTATTCCAACAATATTACCGTGTCCTCCAGTCCTTACAGGTAGTGCGACGTTTGACGTTCTATGTTTTTGTATTATTTTTTTTCTGTGCAGAAGTAGCGAACGTCGATGTATTGCGCTGCCAGTTGTGGTTACCAGTTTCCTCAATGAATATCTTTATTATTGAAACACAAATAGGCACGATCTACACACGGCCTATTACAATACTCAGCCATAAAAAGGGCAAATTCAAACCATTGATGAGTTCGTTATAGTAGAAAGTAAAAATATTTTGATATAATGCTGCAGAATTACATGTACAATAAATACATCCTCAGTCGCTACGATAAGGTGGTGGTGGCTTCTTGTTTTTCATTCATAATAAACAAACCGACATTACCGTCAATACATTGCACCTGGTTATTCAAATATCTTTTTAATTAGGTATAAAAAATGTCATAATTATGTGCTGACACTGAGTCTGGATCTGTGCCCGATGTATGACCGTAGGCGCATCATCTATTCCATGGGATATAAACGTAACTGGTGAAACGTGGGAGTGAACTACACTCCTCTGCCTACCTATTCGGGGATTACAGGCGTGATGTTACGTGTTATATAATTATGTAAACGTAATAAACACAGTAATTACCATATATAGCAACTTCAATAAAACACGATAAGTGCACTTATACACTATTCGATAACAAATGCGTCATTAAATCCGAAAACTATTGGTAACGCACCGCGTTCCAGGGAATCTTAAGCCTAGAGTATAATAAATGCTATTTGACAGCCAAATTACCTTTTATACAAAATTTTTATTTACTCATTGAAAAAGCTTAATGCAATAGTTTCCAATCATCGCCGTATAATAACACCCAATTGGCGGTAATTATTATTATTGTTATAATTCTAGCTCTCTTATCGTCTAGCTCTGTTATTGGCGGCTCTCTTATGCGCGAAACTGAGAGCACCTACCGCTAATCATACCTTACGGAATTGATTTTTCGTATGATACATGTGTAACTCTCGTCTGATAGCCATCAGATTGATTTCACATGAATACGAAATCTTCTTCCGCGCGACCGGACGCACGCGCGCGTCCAGCCGCGGCGAAATATTGTGCAACGTGCGACGCATGATCACATGCGTGCCTAACTTCGAGACGGACGTGTAAAGTGGTGTAAGGGTTAGGCCAC
>DWEC01001696.1:0-12865 GCA_018245735.1 Microceris miodesmiata | reverse complement strand
CCTCAACACGCATGGTATACCATGTTTTAAACCAATTCAAATGAATATTTAACAATATACCGCTTGGAATATGAATGCTCTGCAATATAAAAAATAATGTTCTATAAACGTTCAAATACGGTAGCCGTCTAGATTTATTAAATTAAAAATAGACATCGCAAAATGTCTTTTACAAATAAGGTAAGCTTCAATTGATTTCAAAAGTTTATCATTTTGGTTTATCAACAGGCTAAATAATAATTAAATTTTACATTTTAGAGGGAAAATAGTAATAAAAATAATGACAGACGCCAACGGGCACTCTCAACCGTGACCCGAAAACCATCGAAACGAATGGTAAGTACTCGTAAGGGAAACATCATAAACCCCCTTTTGGGAGAGGCCTATGTCCAGCAGTGGACTAAGATAGGCTGATGATGATGCATCGTTTAACGATGGACCAGATTTTAATATACAAAAACTAGCTTATCGTCATCATCGTCAATCCTTTTATCTTTTCTCTATTGAACACTAGTCTCTACTAAGAATATTAAGGGGTAAAGTCATGGTGTTCAACGCTGGCCAAGTGAACGTTGGCAGACCTTCAACGCCTTAGAAGGCTTATGGAGAACTCGAAGATTTGCAGGTTTACTTGCGTTATTGTCCCTTCACCGTTACAGCAAATGATATTTAATCTTAAAACGCACATTTTTTGTAAAGAGCTGCACGCCATAATTTTAACATACATAGTTCCCCAGAAGCCCTACTTCGGCTGAATTCTAAGCTATTAGATTATCACTGATTGTTAATAGTATGTTAATGGTTTTTGGTTGTTAGTAGTGAATTATTGGATTGTTTAAACTGTAAGTCAGTTAGTGAAGATAAATATTGGCGTGCTCAAAAACCTTCCGTATTTTTTCAGCTTGAGCGAGATAAGCCTCCATCCATAGCATCGGTAAGTTGAGAATTAAAAACTGATAAGAGAATTGAACTCTGTAATATTTGGGGATTTTTTGATTAGGAATATTTTATCTGATACGAGATCTAGGTTGAAGTGCTTTTATTGTTACAAAATGTTAGGTCTGATCCAGAAACTATTTATTTAATACTAGACCTACTCGTATCAAACTATGCACATAGTAACCATGACCGTTTGTCGTGTTAGCTCCCTAACTCCTTTCAAAGTGTAGTTTTTTTTTATATATTAAAGTGCAAATACACAAGTGGCCCATCTGATTTTTTTTTTATGTTAAAGTGCAAATACGCAAGTGGCCCACCTGATAGTAACTGGTTAACGTCATCTATATAATATGTAAGTATATCTTAAACGTCAGAGGAGATACCAATGTGTTAGCTGCCTTAAGGGGATTTACCTGATATGATTTGACATTACCTGAAATCTATGTGTATACGAAACTTGTATTGTACCGAATATGTTTATACATAACTTGCCCTAAATAATCTTTTTGAATATATATAGAATAGAAATCACCAATATACCCTAAAAATTCGCCTGTTTCGTATGAAATCGAATTTAAAACCTAACCTGTTTGTTTGGATTCCAGTCAGATGACATCGCATCACTGTGTACATTGCAAATGGAGGTAACAGAATACCTGGAGAGGGCAGAAAGTACTAATTACCATGAAACGTACCCCGGCGCCGAAATGATCGAATACGACTTTACATCTGATAGAAAAAATATTAATGCAACCAAGTAATTATTCATTTAAGAGACTAGCTGGCCCCGCACCTTTGTACGCATGGGAGTCAAAACTTTTCTAAAATTAAAGTAGCCTAAGTTACCACTTATTACATCGGCTATCTGCCAGTGAAAGTCCCGTCAAAATCGTTCCAGCCGTTCCAGAGATTAGCCAGAATAAACAGCTGTCTGTTTATTCTGGCAGACAAAAGTTGTTCAGACAAAAGTTGTAAAAAATGTTATTTTGGCACTTGTACCGTGTATACATATATAAATATATGCATTTAGTACAAAAGCGGTTATTTTAATATTAAAAACAGACACTTAAATTGTATTATGGGTAACATTAAGGGTAATTAATTAGTTGCTTAAAATATTATGTAATATAACGATCCTATAAGCTGAGACGCCCAATCTTGTGGGAGGATGAATTTTATAGAATCAAATATTATTTCTTGTCTAGATTGTCTGGTAGTCACTAACTAATGAATGTGTGTAATTTGTATATGTAATTAAATTTATTTATCACCCATACTCTCACAGAAAGTAACCTGTATGATACAGGTCTTTTTGGTTGATGATCATCTTCTCTTTATATAGTTTATTAGAATCAACCGCTCATCTGATCAAAGGCTGCCTGGGAGCTGGTATTTTGGGCATGCACGAAGCCTATATGTATGGCGGTATTTGGGCTTCATTAGGTTCGACTGCTTTTGTCGGTCTTCTTGTTTCGTCCTCTATGTTAGTAAGTATGACTAACATCCATTATATTTTACTTTTTATACTAAGCACTAAGGATTTTTTTTGTGTTTTCATTTCCTGGCGTACTTTACCTGTTTCGCAGAATATTATTGTAAATTTATTTCATTTTAAACCTGTTTTCATCGTAGGTCTAACTATATTTTCGTCTTACATTTGGAGGAGCCAGTAAAATAAAAACAAAGGTTATTTCAAAGCGGATACAAAACTTAAATCTTCATAAGATTCTATTTCAACTTCACACAGAATTTCCAACATTATTTCAAACGACAAATTTTGTATTGTAAAACAGTTTAACACTTAACATCAGGTTTTCCACAGACCCTGGTAAATTCGGCTCAAAAGATGTACACCAGATTGCGGGTCAGCAGACTGTCTTACCCGGACTTAGCCGAGGTTGCCGTTGCAACCGGACCCCTTAAGGTCTGTAGGGGGTATAGTAAGATTTTCAGGTAATATAATAAAAAAAAAACATTTATTATTAGTGCAACGTCTCATCTTAATGTTTTTTCTAATTTTAAAAGTACCGTAACAATTTTGAGTGTAAAATTAATTTTAAAGTTACCTCCTTGAAATGGGTTTTGGTTTTCATTTGGGGAAATAAAAAGGACAACTTTTTACGTTTCCTATAGGGTCAGAAATACCCACGAACTGGAAACTAAACTGGGTTCGGAATTCAAAACATTGCATTTAAATTATATCATCGTCTTTACAGGTACCTTGTGGAACTACTCCTCTTTATAGAATATTGTGGGACTTGCTGCATCTTCATGATCATGATCGCAAATACTCTCAAGCAGGTATTTTCTTAATTCAAAATATCAACAATTCGATAAAAAATATATGATGATATATTTCTGATTGATTTAATTCCAATGTGCACTTCCTCCCATCAAAGAAGTTGCAGCAATCAAAACACTTTATGTAACACTTTAGATAGTGCTGCCTGCCATCAAAGTACTTTATGTAACAAATAGTTATAAATATGTATATAAAAACAACACTGTTAGTACGGCATTACAGATTTCAAAACCATATCTTGAGTATGTTTTTAGTTTTTTCTCCATCCAAAATATCACTTTTAACGAACTGTGTATCTCTTAATGAACTCTATCGCCTATATTATACCAATATTTTATCTGGTATCAAACTTGGTTTTTATTATGGCTCCCATTATGGAACAGCCTTAGTCAGAACTACGTTTATATCTAAAATAAAATAGGCTTCTTCTAAGGTTGTAGTATTGATGCTGTCAGTATTTATATTTCGACCAAGATAATACAAGGTCCACTAATCTACAGAAACCTTAAATAATTCTACTATATCTAATATTCCGTATAATTCCAGGTTTTAGAGGGAATATCTTCGAAAATAAGCGACCGGGATTTATCAATAAGTTTATACATATTAATTATCACTATTCCATTGATTATGTTATGTTGGATAAGAAGCTTCAAGTACTTGGCGCCATTTTCTGTTGTTGCTGATCTGTTCTGCGGTAAGAGACTCGTATTTTCTCGTAAGGAGTTGCCATATATAAAAGCTGATGGCTGTACATTGGACAAACAGATTTTATTACAATTGTTAATTTCATAATAATTGTTTCGTTTCTGCGCCCTTTTGGAGGATTCTCTTACTTCCTTGATTCTTTATTTAGGGTCGAAATATCTTTGGTGATTATGAATTCGATGGTATTACCCATATTTGCAAATTTTCGGCTAATTTAGCACATTTGATTAGCGGATCTAACAACTTTGATTCTTCCGGGCTTAAATAGAATCTGAATATTTACTGATATGTAATAGCGAGCACCAACTCGTAGCAGTGTCAAACGCGGTATAATAGCACTCACGCCTGTGTTTATCTTTCAGCAATATGCGTTCTAACCAGTATGTACTATAGCATTAGCATCGCTCCGAGTTTGAGCGACCGTCCCGCGTGGAAGAGCGTCCATGGCTGGTTACGTTTCTGCGGCGCTTGCATCTATAGCGTCGACGGCATCGGTGTAACACTCCCAATTGAGAACAACATGCAAAAACCCCAGTACTTCCACATCGCGCTACAGTGTGGTTAGTTTGGTATTAGTCGTACATCCGGTAGCCCAATATTGTTGCATGAATAAATAAACGTTATATTAGTGGTGAATGGCGCTAAGTGAATTTCGAATTGGTGTGCCATCTAATATTCTGTTTACTTTGGTTCGGCCTAATGATGTTTGGACGCAATACTGTTCTCAAATTGTATTTGTAACAGCTGCGTTTGATACAAAACGACAGTACTGTACAATATTCAGTTGAAATAGAGGCGTGCGAATTTGACAATCATTCCATATATTGTCAGACCAATTCACTCCATACTCTAACCATAATATGTTAGAAAATTTCACGACATTTAAGGTCTGATTTTAGGTGTGTAGATTATATTCTAATAGTGTTTGTTTAAAATTGTACGCAATCCACATCTATTGTACTAGGTATGTCAGTCGTGGTGGCCTTCGTCGCAATAATAGGTTTCTTTGGATACTGGGCCTGGGGAGAGAATTGCCGGTCTCCCATTACAATGCACATGCCCATGGACACGTATGTATGACTTCTTTAATATGGGCTGTTTAGATTTGCTTAGGCTAGGTAATTATGTTATTCGTATCTATAATTCAACCCTTTTAACGTTCCTTTATAAGGCATTATTCTCCTTCCCCGTTACTTACCGCACTTTCACGTTTCATATCTCGAGCTGATAGAATATACATATATTGTTTGCTCGAGGAAATTACCATTGCCACTATTGTACTACTTCTACTATTAAGCAGTTCAAATTCGATTTCAAGAAGTTGTTACCAGAGCACATGTATAGTAAAAACCATTATCTGAGAAATAGTAACGGGTTTGTAAATAGTTTCGAATGAAATAGATATCAACTATTACTAACAGCGTCGATATTGGCATGCACCAGATTCGGTGTTGCTAACTGGAAAAATGTTACCAACAGTCCCATTCTTTCATACCAATGATCTTATTAACAATGAATATCAACTAAAGTACCGCTGTTAGTCCTATTTGTATAGTCCTCCTTGGAGTAGATTCCATATAACCTGAAGGCCAGTATTCACTTGTGTCTGCTGCCTGCTCTTTTGGTACTCTCTTAAAATAAAAAAATCAGATGAAACATTTGTCAAAATTTTGTCATTGGTACCACCTAACCGAACCAATCAAACTATCTGACTGACGCCGTCATCACCGGACTTATTTCCTTCCATGACAAGTTGATTATTAAACGTGGAATGCACAGCAATGTTCATACTAAAATCTCCGCTATAACTACAAATTGAGTCTAACCACACTCATTCCCAACCGCTATTGTGCATCTAAGCTATTATGCTAAAATTACATTACATTCATAGTATCCTCTAATTGTTTTTGAGACCAATGAAGCTCTATTTACTCTAATAATGTAATTATTTGACTAATAGTTATTCAATTAATTAGTTTATTTAAGCTCTGTACACATTTGTAAAATAATTGATTTAATTTTGCGACAATTCAATATGACAATCTTTTAATTTCTGAAAGACGGTCGATGAATATTCATCAAATTAGACCACACCATGAACATTTATAACAAACTAGTTGTTATGTACGTTACCACTGCCTCGTTGGTCGTGTTGTATGCAAGTGCGACCGCAGATCGGGCGGTCCCGGGTCGAACACTACACAAAAAATTTATAATTTAGATTCTCTAGTAGCAGTTCGGAGTCTGGAAATGTGCCCGATGCATGGCAATAGGCTCACCACCTATCCATAGTGGGACGTAAACGTAACTGGTGAAACGTGGGAGTGTTCTGCATTCCTCTGCCTACCTCTTCGGGGATTACAGGCGTGAAGTTACGTTTTTAACTTTAGGTAATTTGAACCCTAATATAAATTTCGTTTTTTATGTCAAATAATAAATGAGCATATAGCCGTCACAAGTGGCAACCGCTTACGCACCATAGAAATATTCAACGATTCTCCAATAGGTCTGTTAAAATAGTATATTATAGTCAATCAATTTAGTTGCATATAATTGTTAATAAAGTTATTACCTAAGTAGCATCCACAAGTTTATTATATAGTGAACGGTAAGTATTAGTTACTATATGTCCTATTCGAAGTACCTAATGACAGACGAGCGGTGTTTCGGAGAATTAATATCGTCGCCTTTTGTAAACACGTTTGGTATATATACTCGTATATCTTTGGTGCACATGCTCCATATGAACCAACCACCACGACCAGATCAACACATTTTTTTAAATAAAAGTAGGCATAGCAGCGATACTGCCCTAGGCGAATCTATAGGTAGTTATGTCTACCAACT
This sequence comes from Microceris miodesmiata, assembly GCA_018245735.1. NCBI lineage: Eukaryota > Metazoa > Arthropoda > Insecta > Lepidoptera > Hesperiidae > Microceris > Microceris miodesmiata. The sequence goes on along the minus strand of DWEC01001696.1, from coordinate 6,069 downwards.
ACATCTAAATTTTTTCGGTCTAAATTGTGTCTATCACAGTCAATCTCCACATTAAATCAAGAAATTGTGAGATAAACATTACATTGTAAACTAAACTGTTGTTCATTCCAGAATATGTTAAATTCAAATTCAAATTCAAATTATTTTATTCATTATAAGGTATATACATACACTCAATGAAGGTCATATTTTAACCGTAAAATACTAGTGTTTAATGCTGAGTATTTCAAACCCGTTTTCGTCTTACTGTAGATTTATTTATTATCAACTAGATTTTATTTACAAATACGTATATCGGTGACGCATTCGGATCAGGCTCAGCGTTTTGAATTTCCGACCAATTACCTGCCGCTCTCGTTTGCAGTAACGGGTACCTACTCGAAATAAAAATCTTGTTCATACTGGGATACTCAGAGAAAAATATTTTAAGCTTTTGAATACGCTAATAATTTTTGAATGTGAAATTTTGCTACGTTGATATTTTTCCCATCGAAATGTTTTTCGATGCCACTTTCCGAATTTAAGGAATTAAATTAGAGTAAGCGCCCGGCATAGAACTTACCTTGTAGGTACCTAATCATGTTTAATTATTTTTTTTAGTATTTGATGCCAAAATGACAAAAAGAAATGAAATCCCAAAATAACATAAATTTGAATATTAAACATTAAACAGGACGTTTTGTTTATCAAATTACAGTACGAGATTCATATTAGTTTTCACCTTCACAAACCACGACTTGATTGAAATTTAGCCGTTTGACAAAAAACCTTTAAAAATTATGTATATGACATTCGTATTGGATTTGTGGGATTCTACCGAAATGAGATCAAATACAGTATTTCATTATTTATAACTCATAGTAATACCGTGTGTCCAGGTACCCCAGTGTGAAATACCAGAAAGTACCACGAGAGGGCACTTGACATGTTGCGACTGAGCGCCGTACACGACGCGTGCCAGACGCGAATTTGCCTGTTTATATTCACTCCGCGTTGGAATATCCTAAATTCCAAGCCTACATTTTTATACCAACTCGTTTACAACCCGAATGAAAGCAAATTGTGTAAAAAATGTTAGCGCGTGGAAAAATATCATCTAGAAAGGGTAGAGTAGGCTTTTTAATTAGCTGCCTGTTATATAAAAAGTTTAACCAATCACTGTGTAAATTTGAGTCAGAGGTTTTTTATATTTTATGTAGGTAGGTACAGTAAATAAATTTATATGCTGATAGACCTACTAAAAATAGTATCTAATAAAATTTCTCATGTATGAAAATATGTTAAGGTTTACTTTAGTAGGAATATTAATAAGGGACTCGGTCCTAAATAAGAAAAGTTAAGGTTATGCTATACAATTTATTATACTTTGGGCCTCTGGATGGTTTTCGAAACTTGGAACTTCTTTGTTGTTGAGCACTATCCATTCACAGTGCGGCTGACTCACAGGTACCTTGTTTTATATAGACGGATGAATACTTATAGGTTTAATACATTCTTAGTATAAAGTAAGGTAACAAAAAATATATACCCTACTACGAAATAAATGCGTTATTAAATTTTATTTCGTTTAGTTATTTGTAAAGAGAACTACAAGTGTAGGAGATAAATACAAGAAACATATTTTTTTAATTAACATGGAAGGTATAAGCAGGTATTCCGTCGTTCATTCGATTGTGGATATGAATCCACCCCGGATACACTTATGCTGATTTCTGAAGTTGTCTCGTCTTTGTACCGTTGATCCTGGCTTGGCTTTTTATGGGACCATGGGGCTAATTGTTAATGAACTAGGAGATAGAATACATTTTAATTAGATTTGTCATGTAGGAGTTAGTGACCCGCGTTGCTATAATTATACAGACAGTGTAGGACTGAAGAACAAAAACTCTTATCAATTCCTTAAAATACGAGCACAAACAAGCAAGCACTTTTGCAAAGAGTTAGTTTTACGTCATGTTCTTGCAATTATAATAAGTTGCTACGCTAAATAACGAATTACACATGTATCTTATAAATCATTGTTTACAAGGAGCAACTATTAAAACGTCCGAACTTCAACAAATACACAAAAATTACCGCTACAAAAGGTAACATTTCAATTGTTACAAAGACCTCCAAAAGGTGCCGTGTTCCATTCAACATTACCACCACACCTATATAACAATAATATCCTCTGTTACAATTCCATTCGTTTCGCCAATGACATTGGCAATCTTCATATATCATCCCGAGAACCAGAATTCGAATGCGTACGCATTAAAAAACGGTAAGGAAACCTATATAAAATTAAGTCAACAAGTTCCGGGGAAAAATTATTCATAGAGATCCTTGAGGTGTAAAGTGAGATGGAAAGAAAGGGGTGAGTGTGTGTAAAAGAGATAGGGAGCGGGATAACTGCCTTCATGAATTGGAAATGTAATTTGGTTGGGTAACGCTTATATGTGAACGGGGCAATTGTTTTCGCAGCACAGTTGCCGATTTCGGTGATAAATACTGGGTCGCCTTGTGATATTTGTTGTACAGCACTTTCATGTTTTGAAATAAGCGTTCCGTTTAATCTTAAGGTTTCGGTGTGATTCTATTTGACGGAAATATGTATATATGACCCCAAACAATTTAAATAATTCTAACCCTAATAAACAAAACCAAAATATTGTTACTTAAAAAAACTATCAGCTGCGAAGAACAGAAAGAACTTTTGAAATTCTAACGAGCTCTGATGCTCTTCTGTCGCTGGAATAGCGGTGCAGCCTTTAGGGTACACTTAGCTCACTTTTATTTTGGAGTGTAGTACACTTCTCTACCAACCCCTTCGGGGATTACAGGCGTCACGTTACATTAACTCACTTTTAAACATGCTTAAGGTGTACATTTAGGCACTGTAGTCTCTTCACAATTAAGCAAAGTCAGAACCAAAATAGTGTCTCATAACAAATTCGGAGCGTTGTACCACAGTACTAGCTGTTCTCTACCGTCATGACGAAGTATATTATTTACGTTCGCAAGGGAAGTATTTATTGTATAATTATAAAGTCGGATGGGCCTAGTAGGTAATTACACAATATTCACCAAACAATTAATTAGCTTGCTTAATGTTGGCTGTCTTCTTCTATTAAAACTATATCTGCTCAATAAAAGATCAGCTATTCTTTGAATTTAATTCAAATTTCTTCCCTGTCTCATGGTAATTTTTGAATCCCCTTCGCTCTTTCTAGTCGATGTTTACTTCTTAATGTTGAACTTATGTTTCGGTCTGAAGAATGTGATTGCTGCCCACGAGTAGACCAGAATCGGCCCTCTCAATATTCTGAAGATGTAACACGCCTGCAATAAACTTCGAACAGGACAGATACTAACTATTGCTTACTGTATACATTTTTAATCAAATTTTCCGTGTAAGCTTCAGCAAATGTCATTATACTCCTTTTCATGGGCATAAAAATCTGACCCTGTAGCTCAGGAGCAGAATATGAGCTACGGTACCGCCTACATGTCGTAAGAGATGACTAAAAGGAGACTTTCGGGGTTGTGAGCAAGTAGAGTGGGAGCTCTAGCCGCTCAGCCAGCGATCCCGAGAAGAACGACAATATTTGTGGCCACATTTTCTCCCGTGTGCCAGGTGCCTTCCTGGTATAAGGCCGGGAGTGACGACGCTCTAGGAAGGCACCGGTGCGTTCCGTCGGAGATCCTGGAGCCCTCCTACTAGCACAGAGAAAGGCCACCTGGGAGGTTTTAATCCAGTACAAATCCCGCATAACCCGGTATTTCTCCCTTGATACCGGGAAATTTTCAAGATTTCCCCCTCGATAAAAAAAGCATAAAAATCTGTAGTAAGTTTTAACTATTCTTGGTTTAGCAGGAAATTATGACCGTTACAATATTGTATTTCATGACTGATATAAATAAATACATGCGTATAATAGCGCATTATTCATGAATTTAATCTGAGCCGAGACTACCCGAGCCGAAGATCTCCAAAGAGGATTGAAACCCTTCAAGGAGCAAGTGATAAAATCGGATCAGAACGGGTGACGGCGTTAATATTCAAGACGAGACGCCCGTGGGACACCCGCCCTCTGGAAATCAAAGGTGTTTTACGGACGAGTAAAAATTTTGACATGGACTTTTTCTAGATTGTTATTCTAAACGTACTTCAGTGGAAATCGCTATATTAAGTATATACTATACAGAAACACACATACATAATTATCTGATTAGGTTTGATTATATAGTGTTTTATATGCTTTATTATAATGTTTGAAGTGATATAAAATATGTATGCTTTAAACCTCTAATTATTTCCTATTTTAATCTTATTTATTAGCCAATATTATATGATCATTTCATATAGGTACTTAAATGTACTTCAACATGTATCTGCAACAGTCATTTTCATAATCACGTTTCTTAGCTATTAATCTGAAGATTAACTGAAATGGCTAAATTAGTTTACGCCTTATAAAATACTTTTTTAAGCTCTATTTCCACTAAAATGTGTTACTAACTTAGTATAATCGCAATATTTAATTGCTACAAATTGAGCTTATTATGTCATTTCTTTCTGTCACTCTGTAAACATTAAGTCCAATAAATCATGGTTCAAATACAATTATTTACCGTGCAAGTAGCAGCTTTGGAATGCGCTTCATCCGTAAAAATGTATGATACACATAATATATCTCAGATATAATATTGCAGATATCCAGATAACTAATTGCCATTAAGTAACCAGTTTGCCTATTTACCTTGCATTTTTACTATTAAAAAAGTAACAATGTCCATTGAGACCATCCAAAAACTGTTTTTCGTGTAAACTGACGAGACGGTACTGACGAGATAATACCCGATTTAATTCGCGATGCCATATGGAAATTAAAAGGCGACTGCAAACGATCGGAACGGTTCATTAAACATTCGGAACTCAATGTTCGCGTATTTACTTGTAATAATTGCGAAATGAATATACGATGTCATGTTAAAAGAAAAATTACTGCCAGAGTTTACCTACAAATTATTTAATTGTTCCATGATAGTTTTATTTTAACGAATTGACATCTGCAATAAGGTAGATAGTGCATATAATTATTGTCCTCGTCTCGGGATCCTCAGAATTAATTTGTACCGACAAAGGGTTGTAATTCATTTACATGTTCCATAAATTTCTCATAGACTACTGTGTCAATTTATACATACATCCATATTTTAACATATAACGTTATGTATATTTGGAAATAATCAATAGATGGCGCTGTATACCAATTTCAAATTTTCGAAGATTAGCGTAGACGAACGTGACATGTTTGTTCATCAAAGGATCATCGGAACTGTTATTGAAGTAAACGTTTTGACTCCAAAGAGCACAGGATAGATCTGTTGTGGCCACGTATCCCGGAGATAACATCAGATACTAGATTATTATTCAAAAGTTTCAATTTCCCAAGTGTCTTGGCTAGATAATGTCCACTTGCGGCTTAAGCTCAATAAAACCATTTCTCGTAATCCATATATATATATATTACACTTGTTGGGAAGACATCTAATCTATTCGTATTAGCAAATGATATAAAAAATATTATGCACAGAATAATGATTTCAGTGCTATAATGTAAAATAATATGACGCTTTAAAATTTAAAAATCAATCTTCACGTACCTCATTAACAACATTTAATACTTATACCTATATAGCTGTCAATTGGGAACTTTTGTAATACTTATTACACTGGAATATGAGATTAATGAAACATGACTTGTGTTGAGTTTGTACTTAATTGCTAATGCCTGAAATTTTATTATCGGTCATTTTCGAATTTGAAACTGTTGTTCCATTCTCAATCCGGTTCTTAAATCAGCAGAAATGTTTCTCAAATTAAAATATTAATTAGAATATTTTGACTGATTTAGGATAACTTTAATTGATCCTTTAATGATTTATTATAAGTGACCCATATCTAAGCGTAGCCGGGATTTATAGGCGTCATATAAAATATAGCCAAACGTGTAAAATATGCAATTTTTTTAATTTGGAACAACATTTTGCGTTTTAGAATGAATAAAATTGTCACACAGC